>JAOEHY010002477.1:0-11917 GCA_025447955.1 Psilopsiagon aurifrons | reverse complement strand
AAACAACAAACCCAGGGCATAGAAATACATCTGCTACTCTGAGTGGCTTTGAATTGCTTTGCAACCTTGGCCAAATGCACTTTGGTATCTTTGTATAGGAGCAGTTAAAAAAATGAATGTTCATAACTGTTTTCACATGTTCTTGAACTTCTGAGCTGGCAATGGCTTATGAAGAGTGTTTTGCCTGACAATGCAGAAAGCAGTTATTAACTGCTGAAACACATTGTGCAGGTTCTCAGTCTCTTTTTACACATTCATTATTTGTGAGATTTACCACTACCTTGGAAATGAAACAGGGCATATATTTTTTCCTGAATGTAAAGAAAACAAATGCTTCCCTCTCAGAAACATTTGACTTTTCAAATTTCCAGCAACCCTTTATTCTTTTTAGATTTCTTTATGAAAACATTCCAAGGTCTGAAGTAAACACTGAAAATGTATCTTCATGTCTTCTGTTGGACCACAGACTAAATTCTAAAGGCACAGGAACTTAACTGAATTGAAAAGGGTTCACTTTCAACAAAAACACTGAATTAGGACCTAACTTGAAAAATACATCCAAATCCACCATCATGGAAGATGCTGGAAAATAACTGTTTGATTAGTTGACAGATAGAACTAGAGGTAATGAAAAACTTCAGTTACTCAGCTATCTTTGGAAAAGAGTATGATAGGACACATCTTGTAAATGACTTTTCAATTCTAACGGTGGCAGAAATTGCCAGATATAATCATTGAAGGTGAAAACTGATGGAAAGTTATCTGTTGGAGAGTATGGAATGCAATATAAGTGGCACTTAATAGGGTAGAATTTGTGATTTTGAGGAAAGAAAAAGTATGTGCAACAGTATAATGACAGTATATATTAAAAAAATAAATATATACATACAAAAAACAGACCAAGAAACTTAGGCAACCATTTTCTATTCTCACTTGCTAAGAGCCTGAGAGAGAAAGGCTCTTTAAGGGAGCTAGCAACTGATGAAAGGCACTATAATGAAGGGGACATGACAAACTATTTCTTGTGAAAAAAGACAGGAACCATACTAAGAGCTCAAAAGGTTTGGTTTTGAAATTTGAAAATCAGAATGAAGTTGTGCAAACAAGTGGAATAAAAGGACAAATTCCTAAGAGTGTCTATAAAGGAATAACAGAATAACAGACTAGGATAAAATTTGAGGTTACCATTGGAAGAAACATAAAAATTAGACAAATATTGTGTAAGTGCATTGGAAATATAAATAAGTCAAAATGAAAACTCCATTACTTAATGAGGGAAGAGGACAAAAGGCACAGATTTGGTGCATTTTTGTTGCGGACTTTATAAACAGTGATCAGATACTTACTAAAATTAATTTTAATGAAGGAGTAGGACTGGAAGATAAATTAGGTGAAGAACATCTCAAAGGTACTGAAGTAGTCAGGTGTTTTCAAAGTGGCAAGGACAAATTCCACTAGCAAAAGTCCTCTCTGAACCATTCGCAATCACCTTTTAGAAGTCATGGAGGTCCCAGGGGACTTCAGTGGGCACAGTAGAGGCCTATCTTTTAAAAAGAGGAAAGACTAAGAAATAAAGAGAAATTAGCTAAAATAAATTCAGAAAATAGAAGACCTAAAAAAGTGGAATGATAAGGTGATGAAAAGCAGCCAGTGTAGACTGGTCAAGAGGCTTATTCGTCCATGCTACATGGATCCCTGCCTCTCCCATCCTTTGGTCCTTTCTCTAAACATTCCACAGAAATTTTCACACATTCCCAGAGTCCTGTTAAAAGCAGCCCATGATAACCTTTAAACAAATCTGAAGTGCCCTTTCCCCTGCATGCCATTGCAAGTCCCGTGTAAGCAACACTTCACTCTTCAACGAGTTCTGGGAAAGTTTCGAGTTTCACACCAGGGACAATGGTCTAATAATTCCCTTTTGGTAGTCTTAGGAACAGACAAGTCTGTCTTCCACTTTTCACTGATTAGGTTAACTAGGTTTCCTCTGCCTGTCACTAGGCATCTGAACCTCACCAGGCCTTTGTTTTTATCAAGATTAATCACGTAGACCAACAATAACACGGTTCAATAACCATAACCTGTGACTTGGAACATTCAAATGTGACATCTGGGAAAGCTTGCTCACCAGGAGTAGTACGGTACGGGAACAGCTTTCTCAGACTGGTTGTGAAACCTCAGTGTTTGGAGGTTTTTAATACTGGCTAGACACAGCATGACTAAACTGAACTAGTGTTGGTGATAATCCTGCTCAAAGTGAGGTTGACTAGAGACCACCAGAACAACAAATACATCCATCATCGACAGTCTGGACTTCAGAGCAAATGAACTTTAGGAGTGCCTAGCATTTACGTTTGGTCTAGACCTGGCATATTGCAAAATATGATTCAAACTCAGTATATTTAAAACATTACTTATCTAGGTATCAGTCAGCTTTCAGGAAAATTTCTACTACAAAAAAAGGGCATTTAGTAAAATCAGTAAGATGAAAATATTTTCCATCTGAATGCACCAGTTTTACCTCATGTATCTGATTAAAACAAACACCAAAAATATTTGATAAGTACCTGCACAAATATTTGATTCAACAATTTTAGCTGATTATTAGCCCAGTTTTTTAACAAGCAGTGTGTCTGAATCAATCCGCTATATTGGTTATTTTAAAACACTGTAGCCTAACCTTGTAACATAAGGGTCTAAAATTTATTTTCTCATCTGGGACAAGAAGCAGCTGGGAGCATTGTCATGGCAACCATCTTATTTCCAAAGACAGATTCCGTGACTTCTGTTGCTCTCTAGCAACCTGAGAGCGGAAGTAGCATTGCTACAAAAAGCAAGGAAAAAAAAAAGGACTTTTCATACACAGCAATACACCGTCATAAGAAATGCTTGGAAGGATCATAAAAAGAATGCTTCAGAACATAAGGCAGGCTTTAAATAAACAAATTAAATTCTCAGTTTGATGATGAGCACAGGGAAGAAGCCAAACCAATCCCAAACCACATATATCCCACCACACTAACATGTGCCTGTGCAGCTGACTGTGGGAATTACCTCTCCTGGAACTGATGGTTATCACAGATCTCACTGTCTCACACTAACTACATGACTAAGTTTCTTGATCTTGCTGCTGTTTAAGGAAAATTGATAGCAACATAAATAACACACAGGAGGTGGGTAGGGTAGGAACAGCAAAATTTCTACCAAAGCAAAACATTTTACTGCTCACAGTTCTCCCCAGGAGAGAGACAGGAATCACATCATAAGAATTAGTCAAGATTGCTCAATAACTACGAAAAGGTTTAAGGAACTGTGGTGTTAAGAATCTATAGTCTAAGAACCTATACAGACTAGAAAACCTGCAATGCCTCTTTAACACACTGATTCTGAAAACCATCTTACAGAGTTTAGAAATTAAGGGAAGTTATGCACAGGTGGTTTAAACTCTTGTTTATTTACCTGTGCTTCAGTTTGGTTAGCTTAATGACCTTTCCTAATGACTTCATTTTAAGCATTCCTGGTTATGGCATACTTGGGTTACTGAGAGGAGATTGTCTGTAAGTGCTACAACAGTACAAGCCCATACATATGTGAAAATTACATTCCTACAGTGTAGGCTAGGAGTTTTTCATCACCTGCTGTCTGCAGCCATCATACGGAATAGCCATAATGCTGTGTTCAACAGCCAAGATCAACACCCCTTGCATTGGCTAGAGCAAGAATACTGAACTTTCCTTCAACAGTAATGATATGTAGCAGAGCAAGATTTTCAGATGCATTTACATATTTTTCCACAGGTATTTATATATAAAGGTATAAATGCCTTCTCCACAGGTATTTATATATTTATATAATACATATTTATATGGTAATTTTGCTCTGTATTTTGTTCATGAAGGAGGTAGCTGAAGCAAGTAAGCACTGCTAAAAACTGCAAACAGAACAGAGCCCATTTCATGGTTTTGACTTTTGTTGATAAACTCTATTAATATTCTTGGTAAGACGTATTATTATTCCAAAAATAACTCCTTATTCTAATTCCTAACTTGGAACATGAAAGAATTATTAGGCCCTAAAAATATGTAAACAAAAATGTATGCAAAATGTTAAAAACACATGAAGAAGAGCAGGCAATATGAGCACAATTTAAAGAAAACTCACCAACAAACAGTGCTTAAATCAAGTTAGTAATTTAAGCCTTTATAGCTGAAAACACTTCTTACAAAGAAGCACATTTCAGAATGTTGAAGTTCACCTGGTTAAAAATAAAGCTATCAAATTTGAACAATGTACAAAAGACTAAAAAAGGCCAATAGGGTACTGCAAAGCTATAAAGGCACTTAATGAGCTTCAGAAGGCAAGTTTAGTCCATCATATATAAAAGATGCATAAACAGCTACAATGTATGAAGAGGGGCATACAGATTTTTTTGTCATGCAGATTTAAGACGGAAAGAGGCAGAATTCTTCAAGTGTGCTTCATTCCTATGTGACACTCTCATGAGTTCAGCAGTAGCAGTCATTTTTCTCCTTCTTAGTAGCTGGTGCAGTGCCATGTTTTCGACTTTTGGCCTGGGAACAGCGCTGATAACACCGATGTTTTCAGTTACTGCTTAGAATATTTGGCTTGACCAAGGCCTTTCTTAGTCTCATGCTCTGCCAGGGAGGAGAGGAAGACGTGAGGAAGCAGAGACAGGACAAATGACCCAAACTGACCAAAGAGGTATTCCATACCACAGCATGTCATGCCCAGGATGAAAAATCTGTGGGCAGGGACCTAGAAGAGTTCAGTTCACAGCTGGGTTGGGCTTGGTATTGGGTGGTGAGCAGTTGCATTCTCTTTCCTTGTATTTCTCCTGTCACTATTATTACTGGTGGTAGCAGCAGTGGTTTGTGTTATACCTTAGTTACTAAATTGTTCTTACCACAACCTATGGGAGCTGCATTCTTTCGATTCTCCTCCCCATCCCTCCGGGAGTTGGGGGAAAGAGAGGGGAGAGTGAGTGAGCAAACTGCGTGATTTACGGCTTAAACCACTTCAGATACTAATCAAGTGGGCTGAAAGCAGCTGATAACTTTCAGCGTTAGGCACTGGGATTTAAGTTGACATATTTCGTGAAGGCACTACTTAGGCCCCCTGGACATATTCTTCAATTTTGTATTTACTCCCTCTCCTCTCCCAAGAAAAACCTGTAAACAGTACATTTTGTAAAGTTTCTGTGTTTTCAGTGAACCGTGGGTCACTGCACAATCTTTCTGATATCATTCTCAGGGTACACTTAAAGGATTTGCAAAAAAAATCTACAATAAAATAAGTCTTAAACATATTACAAAGAAAGAACTGCAATTTGATCAGATCTTTCCAGGACAAATGACCTCTCCACCATTAGCTAGCTATCTGGTGATAGAAATAATTGGTTGCTACCACTGAAACCCTTGAAAACACAAGTGATGTATACACTTACTTCTGCCAGCATCAGGTGAATTGATTTTGCTACAGCAATTTCAGCAAGATGCTTGTAGTCTGCATGAAAATGAATGGCAAAGAGAAGTGAAAAAATCTCTGTGTAATTAAGAGTAATAGCAGAAAAACAAACCAAAAGAGGGAGTATCAACACTACAATTTGAATTAAAAAATGAGAGGATTAGAAGATAAGGTTGCTCAAGGATTCTCTACCAGCTGTCTATAGATTCACATGTCTAACATGTGGGTGACCCTTACAAAGCCACAGATAGAAAAATTATTTTTAAGAAAGGACCACCCGAATCCTTCAAGCACATACCTGGTAACAACACCATGGTTCGATTCTCATCATTTTTGGTAAACATGATGATGGATGCTGCACTTCACCGTAAACCTGTCTTTTAGCAACTGCTCCACCTCTCATCTGAGCTCCTCCTTTTTGTATGAGATGTTTAGCACAGCAAAACCACAACCTCATTTATAGGCTTAATCTTGATCTATAATTTCTTTAAATACTCTTCACCTTCACAGTGTTCTACTAGCACAGTCAAGAAATTAAATCTTTATTAATACAGTTTCATATGCTTCTCACCATCCAAGCTGAAGCACACTAAACCATCTCTATGGATGGTTGAGAAAACGAACTGGTAGGAAAAGAAACACTCTTCCCTGCTCCCAAAAGTTAGTTTGAAGTGTTATCCTGTTCTGATATCAGGAATAGACAGTATTACTCTGAGTATTTAACTGTACTCTCCTTGCATCTGCATTGTAAACAGCAGTCCTGTGCCCTGCACACCCGCCTATGAGCTTGGGTGTCCTATTCTCCATTCTGAAACACAAAGGGTGTACCAGACAGCACAAAGATTCTTGAAAGAATACCGAGAGCTTCTGAGAGGAACTTTCTAATACTTCAAACAGAAAATATTCTTTTAAAAAGCTTTTTCATTTTTTACTTGCTCTGTTTTCAAATGAGTTTCACCACCTTCTATATCACTTTGTATTTGTATTCAGGTTTAAAGAATCCAGTTTTGGTCAAAAAAATGCTATGAAAGTTTTTCTTTCCATTGTATATTCATCACCATTTGCCTTTGACTGAATGACAGTCTTTAATTTTTATTCCTATCAGCCATGCAGAACCAAGTACATTATAAAAATGAGCTCAACTGTAATCTGTTTCTGTGTATCATCAATAAAAGAGCTAACTAAGTTCCACTTGCACAGAAAATTACATTGTCATTAAATGTTCCTAACCTCATCAGAAACAAACTATTCTACAAGGGTCACTGCCTGAATAATCTGAAGGAATAACCTTGTAATTTTAAAGGTAGACAGGTCTTCATGGAGAATCAGTATTCATTCTGACAGAGGATTTAAATCCTTCATAGATTTTGAAACAAGAGGAACAAGAAAACCCAAACACCTGTATGTGACCTCAAGAAGCTTCCACTAGCTTAACCTGAGAGTAGACTAAAAGCACTATTCCTACAGACAATTTTGTGACTAAAAAGCTCCCTCAATGTTGTACTATTTTATTGTTTATGGTATGAATCACCAGATTTTACACATGGTATCAAGTTCAAAATAGTCATTAAGGCCCTGTCTTTACAAGACACAGAAGTGAGGAAAGCAGTAATTTTGAAAATTGGTATTTTTTCACAATTGCTTGCTTTCTGGCACTTTACGTGCAACAATGTGGTTTGTATTTAGTTAGTCCGTTGGCAGACTATCACACAGAATGAAGCCTACACTAATAGTGGGGGAAAGGTGAATTACTGGATGGCTAGATTACAGCAATTTAGGAAGAGCCTTAAATAGGTGCCCAGTTTTTATATAGTATCTGAGGGAAAAACTGATAAACTTGATCCTTGAATGTTATAGCAATCTTACCCAGCTGGAAAGAAATATGGGATCACTGCTTTTTCTTCTCTCACATAGGTAACAGGCGAATGGAGAAGACTGTGCTGTCCTAACAGCTGTGAGCAGTTATGACATACGGACATAGAGGAGCTATGAAGTGGTCTGTCATCTTCATTGGCTGTCTCATAATCACTTGTCCATATATGCTAGCACTACTGCCAATGTTACAGTCGCCTAGAAAAAAATGACTATAGTACATCACAAAAACAGTATTCATCTACAATTTCCTGTGAAGTTATTTTTTGCAAATCTTAGTATTTTGGTCAAATATACCATTACAGAAATCCTTAAAATTTCTTCAGACTTTTTCATGTCTTTACATTACCTCGGTCTCTTTCTCTTTTATGCTTTATCTATAGCTTCAAGTGTCTTACTAAATAAAACACTGCCAGAGAACTTCTCTAGGAATCTGCTGATTCATTATTTTAAGTTTGTGCAGTAGTTGCCAATACACTTTTGGATATGCCAAATGACAACTCAGTTAACTCCTGGATGTGGTAGGGAAGTTGGCATGGGAAACAGCTCCTGAGATGCAGTGTCTATGCACTCCTTGGAGAGTAGAGTATGCATGGAAGTTGTTCCAGATACGCTGGCCTCAGTGCCAGTTACCTGCTCAGTAACGGGCCTTTGGAGATACAGGTCACAATTAAGTCAGTTAAACAGGATCTTCCCAATGCCCCCTGGACTACAGATGCATATTGTGGTTTTCCTGCCCAAGAATGTGCAAAATGTATGTATGTGGGTTTTTTTAACCGTTCAACATACTTTCATCAGTAGATATCCTTTTCCACTGATTTCAAGTTCAAAACTTTAAGTTTTGCATTCCACTAGCCCATCAACAGTGTATGTATACACTTCTACTCTCCTTCAGTTCATTAAATAAGTGTAATACATATCCATACATATTGGCTATTTTCCTAATAAAATAGGAAAATATGAAACAAAACAAAAAAATCATAGGAATACAAATTCACTATACCGTATCAATAGCAGCAGGATTAAGGTCAGACATGATGTCCTATACTATAAATGAAAGTGAAATCCCTTTAGTACCTTGGCACTGCTGTCACTGTTAGCCTGTAAAAATAGGGTACTTTTATCAAACTGTGAAACAAACTTTGTCCTCTTTGAGCTACTGATCCCACACAACCCGTATGCAATTAAAGGTCCATTAACACCCAAGTAAAGATGTTTAAATGGATCTTAGTGATTTAATACACTTTTCACTAAATTGGAAAAGAATATAATATATACTTAAATTGCATAAATTACTTCTGAAACCTTGACATGTGGTTACTTAAAAGGGCTGCTTTCATAAATATGTATGAAGAATTACATAAAAATGCTTAATAAAGGTGCTCATTAAGACTACTTACTGGATCTTCTTCAATAAGCTCATACCCAAACTATTTGAGTACCTGTTATTTATTACGAAGTATATCCTTACAATTACTTTTGAGAGACAAGCTTCTCACTTTATAAACAAAAAACTAAAATAGAAATCATAAATGATGTGCACAAACCCTGACAGTTGCATCAATGCCCAAGGCAATTAATCTCAAAGTTCTCTTCAGAAATACAAATCTTAACCTCAAGCCAACCTTTCTATTTGAGGCTATAAACACCCCATCTACACACAGCCATTATCATCCCCACCTCACCAAAACGTTAAAGAGCTCCAACAAGTATTTTCTGCTTAAAACACTGAGGTATCTATACATGAAATTTCTTCCTTACATTTGAACAATGGACATATCTGTGATGAAGTGATTGATAAGATTATTTCAAACTGTTCTAAACACCTTCCAGGCCATCTTAAATGACTAATAGTTGAAACAGACTTCAGCAAAACATGTCTCCTCTCCGTTCTACACCACCTGTCATGAACTAAGGAGACTCATTCAGAACATGACTAATCCAGCTCTTGGGCTATGCATCCTTAAGATGCAGTGAGCTGATGGTATTACTCATATTCACTGCCAGAAACAAATAATAGCTCCTACTTCTGACTGCACGCCTCTGGTGCTTACTTTCTGCTGGCACTGATAATTCTTTGATCCTTCTGTGAGCTCCCTCAAACTCTTCCGCGAGCTCTCAGAAATCTAGCAGAAAGATGGCCAAATTTCTTGTGAATTCAACAAATGGCAAAGCCTGAGAATTACCAGAACTTGTAGGCAGAAGGTAGCAGGATTACATAATCCAAGATGAGGAAGCAAGTCTTCCTCCTTTTGGCAATGAGAAAATCAGCTTGTCTGTAGTCCAAGCACATTCTGTACATCTTTGTGTTCTGAAGTAACAACTTCTTTGACTTACCATCTGCCCTATGTTATCTCACATTTGGATTGTTCAGGTATCTGTGGGTCGGACAGGATTTTCTGTTGAGGAAGGGAGGAAGGCAAGGGAGGAACTCATCAGGATAGGGCACTGCACCCTATCCTGACACATAAAGAAATTGCCTGGACCTCGATACATCAGTTCTGAGAGAAGTGTTGACTATTTTATATGCTCCTTCAAAAAGTTTTATTAGATCCTCACAATTCCTGTCATTTTTGTTATTCTGAACTTTTAACAAATGGTTTCATCTTTTCATGGCTTGAATTCTTCATTCTTTCTCAAAGACAGAACAAGACTGTGAACAGACACAATGAACAAAGGCACAAATACTGCTGTTCTTACCTTTGTAACAGGGAAAAATGCATCAGTACGATTAATTACTGAACAAACTGTGATTAAAACAAGTTAATGCAATTTGTCATTCCATGTACTGTTAAACAAAAGCAACTCATGGCTTGTACTTGCTAGGACAGCACAGTAACAAAGCTAGTTGCTCCACCTGCAAAGACCTGCTCCCAGTTTTTCCTTTGATTTTTTCAGTAAAATGCTGCTGGAAGACAATGGGTTTGTTTTGCTTTGTTTTCCCAAAGGCAATATGGCACTCATTTCAGTAAGTCCTTCCAGCAAGAATATCCAAATACTCTCTTGTCTCTATTGGATATGTTTTACTTAATATACAAAACAAAAAGACCATTCAAGCAGCTTCTTTTGTAAAGACTGAAATATTTCATTGTCCAGAAAAACAGATTCTCCAACATCTTAAAAGTTGACTCAATCCTATGAATGAGTACTTAATTCTTTTGCAGTTTTTATGTTTCACAGCATACTTCTAAGCATGCATTATAAGACAATTTATAGCCCTCCTGAGTGTTTGGCAGAACAAATAAATGCATTAGAATCATGTTTTCTTCAGATGTATTTTTAGGTGAATGTTAAGTACTGGCTTTGGAGTCAGATATACATTACCCATACAGCATGGATACTATTACCTAAGAAGTTAGTAATTCCAAAATTGGAAAAGAACATAATTTATGCTAATGGGGTTTGGCAGATATTGCTGTACTTTAAATTGCAAATGCAAATGTTCATCTAGTGGAAAACAATACATTTTTTTCACCTTTTCTATGAAGGAACTGGGTAGATTGAAAAGATATTCCAGTACAGACATACAGGTATGCTCAAAGAATGAAGTTTTGCCAGTTACTTAGCGTATCTAGAGATAGCCATATATTTGTGCCGAAGGAGCTAGCACGTGAGCCCACCAAACTACTCTCCATTGTTTACCAGCAGTTGTGGTCTAGTGGGCAGGTCCGCGAGGACTGGACGTTGGCCGTATGTTGATGCCTCTGTACAAAAAGGGCAGAAAGGAAGACCCTAGAAACTACAGGCCTGTCAGCCAGACCTCAGTGTCAGGAAGGTCATGGAGCAGATGATCCTAAGTAAGATCTGAAAGCAAGCACAGGAAAACCAGCGTATCAAGCTCAGCCAGCATGGGTTCATGAACAGTAGGTCCTGCTTGACCAACCTGAGCTTCTTCTGTGACAAGGCGACATGCCTGATTGATGAGGGAAAAGCTGTAGACATCGTCTATTTGGACTTGAGTAAAGCATCCAACACTGTCTCCCATGGCATCCTCCTGGAGAAACTGGCTACTCATAGCCTGCATAGGTGGATTCTTTGCTGGGCTGGAAACTGGCTGGATGGCAGAGCTCAAAGGGCAGTGGTGAACGGTGTCACATATAGCTGGCAACTGGTCACTAGTGGTGTCCCTCAAGGCTTGGTTTTAGGGCCAGTGTTGTTTAACATCTTCATTAATGATCTGGATGAGAGGCTCAAGAGCACCCTCACAGAATCACAGAATAGTTAGGGTTCGAAAGGATCTTAAGATCGTCTAGTTCCAACCCCCCTGCCATGGGCAGGAACACCTCCCACTAAACCGTATCACCCAAGGCTATGTCCAACCTGGCCTTGACCACCACCAGCGATGGAGCATTCACAACTTCCCTGGGCAGCCCATTCCAGTGCCTCACCACCCACACACTAAAGAATTTCTTCTTCATATCCAACCTCAACTTCTCCTGTTTAAGTTTGAACCCGTTACTCCTTGTCCTTTCACTATAATCCCTAAAGAAGAGTCCCTCCTCAGCATCCTTATAGGCCCCCTTCAGATACTGGAAGGCTGCTATGAGGTCTCCACACAGCCTTC
>JAOEHY010002475.1:0-41772 GCA_025447955.1 Psilopsiagon aurifrons | reverse complement strand
TTCAAGGCCAGGTTGGACAGAGCCTTGGGTGATATGGTTTAGTGGGAGGTGTCCCTGCCCATGGCAGGGGGGTTGGACCTGGATGATCTTAAGGTCTTTTCCAGCCCTGTCTATTCTATGATTCTGTTAGGATCAGGTGCTGTCCTCCTATTGTAGCTTCTAGTGGGTGCTCCTTAAGTTAAATTGATCAGATTACTTCCTCAGTGATAGTCATTTTGTCAGTTTTCCAAAATCTGGAGCTGAGCACCATATACAGCTATACACAGCTTAGAGCGCAGCATTCAGCCATGACGCGTTTTCAAGCCTGTACTACTGAGTACAGAGATCACTGAAACCCTAGTCATTTTGATTGCTGTTTGAGTCAGCGGGTAGTGAGCAATTGTATTGTGCATCACTTGTGCTTTCTGAGCTTTCATTTCTTCTCTGTTGTTTCCTATTATTATTGTTATTACTAGTATTCTTTATAATATCACTATATTTTACTTTATTTTAGTTACTAAAATGTTCTTATCTCAACCTGTGGGGTTACATTCTTCTAATTCTCCTCCTCGTCTTGCCCTGGGGAGGAAAGGGGTAAGGGAGGGGAGGTATGAACAAATGTGTGTGTGGTGCTGAGTTATTGTCTGGGTCTAAATCACGACAACAGTTTACAGTCTAAAAAGTTTATGACACAGGCCCAAAATCCATGTTTGATTTGTCAATGTCAGATATGTTTAGGTTATTCAGGTACTCATGCACACATTGCCACAGCCTCCTGACAGCATTAAGCACTTGAGTTTATATTTGCATTATAGCTGAAATTTTAGGAAAGATTTAAAGGAGAATAACCTTAAAAATTACTTCAGAGAGACTGCTTAAGGATTACAGTAAGATAAGACTAAAGGAGAGTACCTAAGGGACAGAGAGTGAAATATGGCTTAGTGTAGTTCAGTAGCACTCCAGAAATGACCCACCAAATGTTCTTGAGAGTAAGGATACTATCACTTTATACAAGAAAAACAATCCAAACTTGCCAACTCTTTTAAGTTGTGAAAGGGCATGTGTTTTCAAAGGAGGCCAGAGAAAAAAAATTTCATCATCCTAGGCTGGAAGAAAGGATGAAAACTGGAGTTTCAGCTCTGGAGGGGGTGGATGGATTAACTTTAGAAATATTACAGAGTAAGAGATTATGTGATATGGACACAGCCTCCCACCAGTAACTAGAATGAGACAAAGTTTATTTAGGGGGAGAAGAAAGTAGATGCAATTTCTTTCTCTGTCATGGAAACAACTTGTTCTAGTTGCTTTTTCGTAGCATAAAATGAGGGTGGAAAGCTTCCAGTGTGACATTTCTGTGGATGAATGTCAGCATTAGATAGAGTAAATAATACATACTTCTAAATGACAAAAATATGTGAATTAACAAATCCTACATGCTTATTAATTTCCTTGGTTTCTAGTGGTGTTACTGAATATACTTCTTTATCTTCCTCTGCTGGAGTGCTGTTGGATGCTACTCTGAAGTAATGTAGTTCTGTGTCCTTCTGTCTTTTTGTGGAAGCCTATGGTGTATCTTTGCCCCTCTTTACTGATAAGAACACAGATGTGCTTTGCTTCTTTATTTTTAAATTTTACATACCTTGACTTTGGAACCTTGGAAAGTGAGAAATGGTCAATATAAAGAGCTGTGTCATTTTTCTTTGAAAGTTGTTGTCAGCCAGAATCTTAAAGAAGAGACATGTTGAAGTGTTACAGGGGGATATTTCATAATTGCTTGGTCTCTTAGGCAAAATGAAGCTTATTAACTTTCTTCTTCATTTTTAGCTTCTCATGTCTGTGTTTGACAACAGCATGAAAACGTTTGGGGTTGTTGAAAGTGACCCTTTTGACTGGGAGAAGAGTGGAACTGATGGCTCTCTGACAACAACAACAACTTCAACCACACCTCAGTTACATACTCGTCTTACTCCGGCTGCAATTGGGTATGTATGCATTTAAATTATGGTCACTGAAAAAGCAGTCACAGAGTACCAGAGAGAAATTATCTCTGTAATTTAAGGGTTTTATTTTCTGCAGGATATTGAATAAATAGAGGAATAGAGGTTTGGGAGCATTTGAAATATTTCCCTTTTTAGGGTTCCTGTTTATACTGTCCTGAAAGATCAGCACTGCAGCCCTATTTATAACAATAAAAAAATAGTGTATGAGGAAATTGCATGTAGATATGCTAGTCCATCTTTTGCTAAATCATATTTTGTGAAACTAAAATGTTTAACTGCCTGGAAATAACCCCATTGTTTTCTGTAAGCTTGGAATGAACTGCTAGCTGCAATTTCCTTCTAACTTGAGGAAAATTAGTGGATCTTTATAGGAATTTTGGAAATAGATTTTGGTTGTATTTAAAAATAGTATTTAATGTGGTCTCTGAGATCTTGTGTAATTAAGCAAGTTGGACTCATCTCAAGAGATTGAAGAATATAAGAGGTGCTTATGGGTGCGGAGGAAGACTTTGAGCCTGTTCTAGGCCTTGAATAGGTACAGTTTTTATCTAAGAGTCATGAAGGTTCTGATGTGGATGTTTTGACCATGTAGTGAGGCTGAAAAATACCTGAATTTCATGTATTTCATGTAGAATGTGTTCAATCCAGTATTTCAGAGTAATTAAAAAGTAATTAAAGTGTTAAATATCAGTCAAGACATTAACTGGTGTTAATATTACACAAGTGTACAGCATCTGCTATTGAACACAATGAAGTTGACAGAGATTTTGCATGCGATTCAGTCCCATTGTCTCAGGAAGCATCATACTGGAATTATTAATAATCTTGGCTGCAATTTTGGTGACTGTAAAGAAATTACTTTTATCTGACCTTCTGACCACTTTCTAGAAATAGCATTGCTTCACTTTTAAGATACTGAGTTAAGCTTTAGACCTAAATCATCTGAAGTTCTGGGATTACAGAACTTTAACTAAGATATACTATTTTGTTAGTGTTATGCTTATATTTTGTTTATCAATAACTGGACTGAAATAGCACTTTGATAAGAACAGTGATTAAAACACCAATTAGTTTGCTGAGTGATCTCTTGTCTTCACATAGTATGTTTTGTTATTCTACCAAATTTTGCAGAAAAGGAAACTACATTATGAAAATTGCCATTAATATTTTTTCTACATAGAAGAATATGTAGAAAAGTCAGGGGCCTGGACATGCACTCTAACAAATTTTCTCAGAAGTTTCTTCCAAAGCATTAAGAAAACCAGCTTTTGAGTGATTGGTTTTTTATTTGCACCTTTTGTTATACGTCTAAAGAAACATAAACTGTGAAAGCCAACAAGTCGGGAGTTTTATATTAAATACTTTGCAAGATGTATTTATCTACAGAAGGATGCTTTTGCTTCTTTCTTTTCAGAGAGTAGAAAATAATTTTAAGAAATACATTAGAGTCTCAAAATTTTTGTTTCTGATTTTTTTTTTTAAACTGCTTTTGTAGAATTGCCAATGCCACTCCTATCCCAGGAGACTTGCTGCGAGAAAACACAGATGAAGTGTTTCCTGATGAACAGCTCAGTGATGGAGAGAATGGTATTCCTGTTGGTGTCTCACCAGAGAAACTACCTGGATCCCCTGGACATCAGCGTCCTCAGGAAAAAGATGTTTGGGAAGAAATGGATGCAAATAGAAATAAAATAAAACTAGGGATATGTAAGGTACATACAAATCTGCATTGTAAAGATCATGTTTGAACAATTTCCTGTCCTCATAGTGGACATAAAATATACTTAATAATGCAGTCTTACTAATATTGGTTAGCCAGAATGATCTAGGGAAACAAGATTTATGGTAGAGCTAACATGTTTTATTGGAGTGATTTACATACTGGAACAAGCAGACAAGCTTTTGGGCTTTGTATCACTTTATCTGGTCTTTGTGATGAAGAGTAGATTGCTGATAATTTGAGATTCTTTGTAGTTTATTCATGTTCTTCAGACATGATTTAGATTCTTGCTCACTAAGTGAAACCAAAGTAAATTTCATGCATCCTGCAAGTATAAAAGTTAGATACTGAATATATGAAATCTACTTAAATATTCTTCAATTGGCAGGTTGGCAGTGTAATTGGCAGTAACAATTTAATTCACTTGGTGGTTTTGTCTCCATAAGATACGATACCATTGTATCTATTCAAAGAGGTTCAAGGGCTAGTCTTTAGAAGAGAATGCTGCTCAGTATTGAAAAGTGGTCTCTTGAGAAGTGGTTCCTGTCTCCCTTGCTCATAATCACATTTCATAGTTGGTTAATGAGCCCTGTTTCTTGATATAAAAATGTTTTGAACATAAAGAAGGGTCTGGCGCTAAAATCTGCTACCTAAAAAGTTTTGCTAGGAGAGCTGTCTAGTTTTGAGACCATTACTTCTTGCATACTAGAAAAAATTTACTATGGGAAAGAATGAGGCATATAGTGCCTATTTTCAAATGTGTTTGTTTTTGGTTTTTTTTACCAAAGAGGGAGAAAGAAATTATTCTGGTTTAAACAAAGGCAATTTCTATTAGTTATACCTGTTGAAACTAAGGATGATCATGATTTCCTAGGTCTAAATCATGTCTAGTTAGTATAAAAGATTGAATGTGGTTGAACTAAAACATAGTTCTAAGTCACAGAAATTATCTAGTAGATTTAGTGTATAACAGTGTTATGCGCTCCAGAGAATTGTAAAGACAGCTTGGAAGCTAACTTCTTTTTAATAAGAGCACTTGACTATAAAAGCAGACTGAAGGTGCTACCAAGTGCCAGGTTTCAGACTGTTAAAGAAAATTTCAGATGTGGGTGTGAAATACCAGAGTAAATTTAAGTGTATTACTGGGGTTTTGGGACTCCTGATGTCAGACCAACCTGAACTAGTATATTACCAGTATTTTGTCTGTTGTGTGCTGAAGAGCGTGTCTAAGCTTCCTTAACTATGTCACGAACTTAAGGATACAAATACAAATTATCACAGGCTAAAACCCTGGATTGTATTTACCATGCAGTACTTCTTTTTGCTGCTCTTAGTGAGTACTTTTTCACTTCACTTTTTTGCACAGGCTGCCACAGAGGAAGAAAACAGCCATGGGCCAGTGAATGGCATGCTTAATGCCCCGAGCCTTGGTTCTCCAATTCGTGTTCGTTCGGAGACCACCCAGCTAGACAGAGATGTCCCACTGGTGCGAAAGTTACGTTCAATTCACAGCTTTGAACTGGAGAAACGTCTGACATTGGAGTCAAAGCCAGACACTGATAAATTTCTTGAGACCTGGTAAAGAAATTGTCGTTTTCTTATGCTTAGATCTTTTCAGGTTATGTAGTTAAGGTAGTATCATTCCTCTGCTGTGTGAAACCAGGAATGGAGCTGCTGTGTTAAGCCTAGGTAAACTACAGCAAAATATTCACTACGTTCATAATATTGCTTGATTAATGATCTCACTACTTGGTAGCTTCTTTAAAAAAATACTAGTGTTAGTGTACAGTTCAATTCAGACTTCCATGCTTGAGAATTTATTATTTCAAGACCTAGTGGTGTAACCTTGATGCTTATTTCAGTTTTCTTCAGTGGGATATTTTTGATAGTACAACTCGTCTTAAATAAGAATGATGACATCAGGTGCTCAATAGAGGTAACATGGGGTTAGATTATATGACAGGAGAAGGACAGTTTACAAGAAGTAGAGTTACAAGGTAAAGTTGAGAATCTGCCTGTATGAAGCAGGTTTAGTTATGATCAGAAGTGTTGTGTCAACATAAAAACCTGATAGAAGACAGAGGTCTTAAAATGGAGTTTGAAGGTAGAGAAGAGACAGATGTATGACAACAGATGCTGTGAGTTTGCCCATGTGTAGAAGGAGTAAGGGGAGAAAGGACGCAGTGAAATCTGAGTCAAAGGTGGAGGCTGAGTTGTGACAGAAGACAGCTGAGGGGCTGACAGTGGCAAAATCCTTCTAAATAGCATCATAGTTGGGTGAGGAATTTGAATTTGTTTGGTGAAGCGAGTTATGCAAAGCATAAGTAAGGAATCAATCAAAACAATCAATACATTTTTCTTGACAGCATTAACTAACTGCTGCTGGAGACATCTGTTTCTTCTGTTCTGATTTGAGACTGTTTTGCAGCATAAATTAAGTACAGTGGACATCTGGTGGTAGCCTCACCACTGAGTTTGAATCCACTCACTATTCTCTCTTCTGGTAATCACATTTACAATATAGTGTGATACATTACAGTTACCATATGTTTAAGTCTAATGCCATCCACCCTTTTTTGCTTGACTTCAGAGTTATTTGTCTCAAACTGTGGATCTTTCAACCATTGTAAATTGCTCTAAAATATGACAACAAATTTTTATATAAATCCAGTTTTCCTCTTTTGAAGACCCTCAAATATAGCTTAAATTATTTACTTAATTATTAACTAATTTAGATTTTATCCTCTTTTCTTAAGTTTGGGGAAGATGCAAAAAGACTTGAATGCTACGGTAGAGGCTCCTGTTGCTCCTGTTCCTCCTCTTTCTCAGAAAACTGCTGCTCCTGTGGCTGCCCGCACGGACCATATTTGGCACTATGATGAAGAGTATCTTCCAGATGCTTCAAAGCCTGTGTCAGCTAGTTCTCCAGAGCATGCTGATGGTGTTACTAGCAATGGATTTGTAGCTGTTAACTTAAGCTCCTGCAGGCAGGAGGTTGATTCTAAGGAATGGGTGATAATAGATAAGGAACGGGACTTGCAGGACTTCAGAACCAATGAGGCCTTAGGGCACAAAGCGACTGGAAGTCCCTCAGATGAAGAGCCGGAGGTACTACAAGTTCTAGAGGAGTCTCCTGCAGAAGAGCAACCCAGACAGGGTGGTTGGGCAGGAAACAATGTCCATGCCAAGAACCAGACCTCAGGTGTGGAGTTAGTTCTAGCCATGGAGTGTCATCCTCCTGTTTCTGAACAGCTTACAGATAAATTGGAACTTTTGTCAGGAGCTGCTGGACAGCTTGCAGCCACCCCTACAAGTCCTATGGAAGCTCAAGCAGAAGGAGCACTCACTCCGGTAAGAGAAACAGTCGCTGTTTTATTGAACCTCTTGTTATTCAGAATTATTTGAGGAGATAGTAAGGGAAAAGGCAGTGACTAAAATACAGTAGTGTCACAGAAATTCCTAGTTTCATCAGATATTGGACTTGATTCTTGAAGAATGATCTTTTATGTTCTATTATATGAGTGTTTGCATTCTCCCATGAAAGTAGCTTTTAATTCTGCAGATATGAGCCACTGGCCTTAATTTAAAAAATAAATATTTCATATATATATATAAAAGAAGGTCCTTATGCAGTGATTCCTAATCAGTGATATATGTGCAAATATATATTTATTATATCTGCAGTACATAAATGTAAAATTTAACTGAATATGTAAAATACTTTGTTACAGTGTTTCATGTGTTCCAGGAAAAGCCTAAACACCTGAAATTAAAGAAACTGTGCTACTTGCTCTCACTATCATTGACGTAGTGTTTTCTTTTGGAATTCCTTTTGTTTCTTCCTGCTCCTTCATAAATTTCTAATTGTACTTATACAAACAATTTGTTAACTTTAGTATATTGTTGCTACTTCTCACTTCTAAGATAATTTTGCAACTACAGCTTTGCTCCTGGTGTTTTCACTGAGACAGATTGCTTTGCTTCCATTGCACCCTCTTGTTTTTGTGTTTGTCTTTCCTAAAGAATTCTCATTTGCACAGTTTTTGAATGTTTACTTATTTTTCCTTCTTTGTCACTAATTCTTAACAGACTTTCTTGGCTTTAATTAAAGAGGAAGCGAGATTAATTGTTAAGTGATTGGGAATCAGCTCCTGGTTTTACTTCTCCCCTTTTCTCACAAGATATTGCATCATCTATGACATCTGTGATATAAAGTGCAATACTCTCCCATTAGAAAGAAACAACTTGTCACCAGCTACTCATTTATTATAAGGTGTGGAATATGCTTTATGGTAAAAATGAACTACTCATTTTACTTAACTGTAGCTGTGCAGCAAAATTTCAAATACACCTAGGTTCTCACAGAAAATGTAAGATCATATCTTTCATGCAAGATTATATTAAGATATTGTACTTTGTGGATTATGTAGATTACAGAAAATGCATTTTACATGATTCAAAATACAGAACTATGTTAAACAGCAAAAGATTTTTGAGAGTTATTTTGAAGTATTAGTTGCAAGAAAGAGCTTTTCATGTATTAGGAACTTTAAAGGTGAAAAATTGAATTGTGCAGTCGTTTTTAGTTGTTAAGCTTTTGTATTTTAATGTCAATTTTAGTAAAACAGGAAAGAGCAACACTTATTCCTGTACAAAATACCAATTAGGGGTGGTTTTATTTGAAAAGACATGAAAAAACAGCTTTCAATTTTGTATGCAAATCCTGCTCTACACAAACTTAGAGTTTTGGGGGAAATTGCTATTTTACTTTTAACTGAAAGTAGAGATGATGTAAATATCATGTACTAGAGTGCAAACAGGCAATATCTGCAAAGGAAGAAGCTTCTGCGCATGGGAGCAGAAACAGTTATAAACAAGATTAATTATAAGATGTATTGGAAGAAAAACTGGTTGAAGTAGACACTGGGATGAGATTGTATTTTGGTTTGGCTTTGAAAGCAGGTAAGCGATATTTGTCATGACCTCAAAACCGGGGGAAATGAATATGGCTTATATTATCCTGTATGGGCAAGTAGTGCTGTGAGGGCAAGGTAAATGTCAGGAAAGAACTTAATGTTTTCAAGGTGAATCATGTGGAATTTAAATTATAAACTGAACTGGGAATAAAGAAAATAGAAATTATTTGGCTGATTTAGAAACTGGGAACAGAGTGTGTCTACTTCAATTGTGATGGCAATTTGTGGTAGGCTTACATCTATTTCAGTAGCCCTTGAAATTCAGACAAATCCCAGGAGGATATTTGGGAGTGAATTGTTCTTTCTGTCCTTCGTTGGTGATATTTCGGTACATAAAAGATATTTAAATATTAGTTGAGTGGGTACTCTAACCAAGCTGCTCTTACAGGTGAGTGTCCTAATCACTTCACAGGGGGAGAGTATATTTATGCCTCTTCTCTCTATTCCAGAGTTCTGGTGACCTTAGGGAGCTGTTTGGTAGAGCCCTTCTCTTTCTTCCTCAAAACATTTATCCACCTGAAACTGTTCTTTGAATCTGATCCTTACTTGTGGAGCAGATGTTCTTGTTCTTTAGTAATTTTAGCTAGGTATTGCCTTCCTGACAATACAAATTATGGGCAAAAGGTTATATTTTACTTTACTAATTATATTGCACAAGTTAGTAAGAGAAGCATGGATCCAAGAATCCCAAGTTTATGATCATAAATCAAATGACTTAAGTGAAACTAAAAGGGGTTAAAAATAAATTTTGAAATTATAGTAGTATAATAGCTTGATATTATTTCTGAAGCAGTTTACTCATTTCACAGAGCATGAAACTCTGGGACATGTTAACATTCATGGTCATAATGCTTATTCATTAATATACCTTCCATACGGATTTCTAGTGACCTTCTTCACAATCACTTAGGAGAATGTGTGATGAATTATGATCTTTGAGCTTATTCTGACAGGTTTGTTAAATATGCAAGCAATTACTTCAGTGGTGATTGATAGAATAAAATAGTTCTCCTGTTTTAGGTAGTTTTCCATTTTTTACTTTGATTCTTCATTATTCGTTGTTTCTTTCAGGGCTTTATTGCTCACTATTTAAGTAGTAAATAGTAGCAAGGACGTTCCTGTATGAGAAACTAGAAGTTCATATACTTAGTCATAATTTTATCTTCTTGAGAAGGAAAAAATTGCTCATTTGCAGTCCTTCTGTTTGTAGATAAATGTTCTTCCTAAAACCGTGTGTGTACATCAACTTTGTGTAATTGATTATAAGATCACTTACCTGTTTCATGCAGCATCTGCATTCTAATAAGAATGTAAAGTTGTAGCAGATCAGGAAGAAACCTGAACTCAAAAATAAATGAGAAATATTTCGAAGTTACTGGCTTAGGAAGTGAAAGTTTCAGGCATAGAAAGTTACAAGAAATTATGCTATCTATTGTGATAAAACTTGCAGATAAGAGAACAAATTTTCATGTTAGCAGTCACGGATTTCCAGTTGCAGTACAGATTATGTGTGCTAACAGCAAATACCAGTTTGATCTATCTCAGTTATGGGCATATGGTCACATTTCTGTTGAACTATTCAGATCATCCTAGGGTATATATGATGACTTAATGGCTGGTATATATGATGGCTTAATGACTTTCATACTGGCTTTATGTTGACTTTGACTGAAGGAGGCCAGACAGTACCTGATTTGCAGTAGTGTCTGCTGGTATGAAGTTAATCTGTCACTAGTCTAATGGTGAACACTGGAGCAGCACTTTGCAGCTGCAGTTTTCTTTTCCTTGATCTGGTACTTAGACTGGAGCTGCACTTGCTGCATTGTTGAACCATGGCCTCATTCATTTCCTGTGTTTTTATTGAACTGCAGTGAACTTCATGTACAAAACTTCGCAGCATGAATTTGGCAAGCAGATATTTCAGGGAAGAAAACTCCTTCATGGAGCTAAAGTAAATGGATATGCAACAGCAAATTCTGTTTTCATCTGCAGTTTAAATTAAACAACAGTTTGCTCTGGTCAAACTTGGTTAATAACCTAATACCATAAATATATGTGCATGGTTATAAAAGAAGTTTGAATGTGTAAATCTATTTTATTATTTAGAATTTTGTACATTGAAGTACTATTATATTTTACCAAAAAACCTGCTCTTACATTTCTGTTTATTCCTGACACAATGCAAATATCTTTTCTTTAGAAACTGAAGTGCTTGACAGGTGCTGTCTGTTTCCAAGGAATACAGATAATAACTATAAATACTATAGTAGGAAACAGAAAATTACCTTCATGAAGCTTTCAAAAAATTCCATAGCTCTGCTCTTCGTGATTTTGTCTAAATATACCTGGAACAAAGAACTGCAAACTGTATATAGCAATCTCATTTGCAGGTACTTAGATGTGTCACCATCAGATATTTATTCATTACTGGAAAAGGCCTTGCAAAGAATCAGTTGATTTCAGAATTGTGTGTCAAAGCTGGACGTTTATTAGAATCATCAATAACCAGAACAGACTCTGTTAATGCGTTAAATTTGCCCTAGATTGCTACTGACTGAATGAATGAAAAGGTAGGAGCCAGCTAGTGAAAGGATACTCACTTTGGATTTGATTTTGTTTTATTTTTAATCGATGGAAAATGTGAAGATTTCACTTAAAACGCCTCTCAAGTTACCAGCTTTCAGCCTGTGCATTGTGAATATGGTCTTCTAAGAAACTGCATATAGATGAGACATAAACAAGAATCATTATTTTTAAACCTGATTTTTAAACCTTATTTTCTTCCCCGCCATGTTGTTCTCACAGCTGAACTCATCTCATATGCTGCATTTCTCCACTCCAAGAATTTCAAGTCCCATTCTCCGCACCATGAGCCCTATAGCCAATCTGTCCATCCACTTGGACCCTCTGAAAGAGGCTGGTTTACCAAGGAGTCAGTCGGCTGAGAGCCATTCCTCTTCCTCCCGCTCAACTGGTCGTAGGCAGCTTCCTGTCATTCCCTGTGGCAACAAGTTCCCCCCTGTCATTCGCATCACAAAAGCACAACTTCAGCAGGTGAATACGCCTTGTCTTCATAAAAGTGACTGCTGCACAGTAGCAGTCATCTGCAAAGTTAAACATTTTCAGTTGCTCTGCACAGTCCAGTAGAAGGCATATGCTGGTCATACTGCTGTATACAACATCATAAAAATATTTTGAAAGGTCATTTTGGAGAATAAGAGTGGAGCTTGTTCAGGTATAAAGTCAAGAATACTTAATGAAGAAGATGTATCATCCCACTTAGAAGAGGTAAAATATTCAAGGAGCTGTTATTCAGGCTATGATCTGGAGCACCAAACATCTCTGGATGAATTGGAAGATAAATTCACTTCTTCAGAAGGATTTTCTCTTGAAAAAGATAGGATTATAAGATCCAGAAAAAGATTTTTGCTTCTTTCTAAACCAAGATTAAAATCTCTATCTTTTTTTTTAATGTGTTCATATAACAAGTGCCAGGTGGATATTGAATTGGGAACACATTAAAATTTGGACTATCTAAATTATTTTAATGTCAGAAAAAAGGATCTGGAGATAGTCAAATTGCTCTTTTGTGAAGAAAAAAATGCTTGCAGTATATAAAACAATGATGGCAATTAACACGGGTCATAGCTACTGGAAAACGTCACTAGAGAAAGGGCGCTTTTCATGGTTTTGTATTCCCAGTTTCATTTCAATATGAGAAAGATGAAGGCTTAGAATCATAACTGAAGTTAACAATAATTTGTGCATTAGTCACAAAAACATTGCGATTTGCTAAGCAGCATGAGTTTGCGTTGACTGGTAAAGCAGTATGACATAGCATTAATGCCTTAAACTGTAACATATCATCATCATTTTGCCATTAATATTTCATTTGGATTATATTTTATGTTGCCTTTTATTTCTAATGTATTTTTGACTATAAATATTTCTCTGTGAAAGACTTTTTTCTTCAGTGAAATATGCACAGGAGTACTGATGTTAAAAGTATCCATCAACGTTAGCTTCTTTCAAACTTCATAGGATCAGTGGTGAGTGATAACAAGGCAAAGTAGCTAGCGTACTTATGTCAGCATTTTGTCTGTTAACTCAAAAGCAGGGGTTTCTTCCTGCAGCCTCTGGCTGCTTTTTATCTGAGTATAAAAGAAAATAGTTCTGTCCTCAATTTAAGGAAACAAATAGTACCTCCAAGATGTTCATTACAGTTGTTCTGTGATGGAATACCAAAATACCACATTCTGTTTGACTAGGGAAAAGGGACTTAGAAGAAATTAACTCATTAAAAATTAAACATCAGTATTTTTCAGGATTAGTTTGCATCCCAGGATTCAAAATGTCTTAATTAAATTTGCCTGTATATCTACAATTTAAATTTTCCAATCAGAATGTATTGCAGGTTTAATTAGCAAACTTTGCACAGAGGGTCTTCTCCAGCTTCCTTAGTACTCAACAAATGAAGATAGCATCAATATTAATAGGGTCTGCAAAGTGATACACTTTCTTCTGATGTGATAAAGAACTGGTACTGTGCCAGGTGCTGCTACTGAGTGGTGTGAGGATTTTATGTAGCATTCTCACCTGCTGCTTCTTTCTTTTTACCTGGTAAGTCCATATTCCTTTTCAAGCTGTGATTTTGAAAGTCCTGACTGTTGAGAATTTAATTTCCAGTTTTTCATTTGCTATGGAAACTTCAACAATGGAGGCCTTGTGTACTTTATGGCTCTCTGAAGAACTGAAATATTTTTGCAAGTCCTTCTTTGTTCTATGTTAGGTACTCAGCAAGCTAGAATTTTCAGCAGCATGAAGGATGAATACGTGTGTCAGTAACCTACAATTTTTCTGCAGTTAAATATAAAAAAGAATTTTAATATCATTCTATATTATTCTGTATAAATATTAGTACTGAATATGTTTTCATGTATTTCCTGCTGTTTGCAATTTGGTTCCACATTCATAACTAGTGAATTGCGGAGGATAGGGATCTGTGCTGTTGAATATGGTTTCATGCATTAAAAAATAAAAAAATGATACGTTTTTGTTCCTGAAATGAAGCAAAGGGATATTTTTTCTTGATTGTTGACACGAGGGTTCAGGAACTGTAACTCACCTTCTGTTAGTTTGACATTAGGTAGAAGTCATAAAATCTCTGTAATATTCTTTGCTCAGTAGTACAGAGAGGGTATAGGATGTAGGTCTACCTTTATTTGTTTGATAATGACAGCTCCTCTCTTGCCATACATATATTGTGGAAGGGAATTGGAATACTTTTGTTTCAACTCTCCTTAGTTATTCAGCCTGCAGTATAAACAGTCTGGCAACTTAGAGCTGACAAAAACCAATTCTTTGACTGTATTGAATCTGAAGAGGGGCTAGAGTGCTGTTAGCATCCTTTTCTCTATAGCATGGTCCAGTTGTACAGCAAAACCTCTTGAAACATACCCTCTATCTTTCTTTCTGTGAAATTTTAAGCCAGAGAAGTTCTCTGAACTCTGCTCATTAAAGGACTGTATAGTGTTGTGTGAGGTAAATGGAAAAGGTGATCCAAGTGCAGCAACTGCTGGCCAGGGCTGGATATGAAGAAATTGCTTCCATTGTGTCATGAGGAACAATCAAAATCAGAGACCTCAGATTTTAATCTATGGTTTCTCACCTGTAGTTCTTCAGTAAGATAGTGAATGCCTCTTCTAGCCATGGCAGCCTTCTAGAACACTTCTAAACTGGCTGCTCTACAATTACAAAGTGCCCTTAACAAAGGTGGATTCCAGTTTTGTGTCATTCTGCTTAATGCATTTGTGTGTCTGCTTAATGAGACATGCACAAGTGGGCTAATTTTAATTTAATGATTTAGTATTAGGGAAGGATAATCTGTGGCTCAAGTTAAGCAATTGGAGTTAATTGTCACTTACACAAATAGTTTCTTTTATGTCTTAATTTCCTCAAGACTTACTTAGTACATACATAGTTGCATTACTAATTACAAAATGCTCTGAAATTTCCTTGCTTTGGAAATGCAAGCCATCATATTCAAGATAAGAAATAAGACACTGATCTGAGTTAAAAAAAATCACCTTAATTTTTAAAAGTCTCACTGGAATTGAGGGACCTATGGAAGAATAAGGTAGGAGTTCTTGACATGTTATAGGGGGATTTAGAGAAAGAATGCCTATTGCTTACAATTAACATTTTATTTTAGATGTTTTAGGTTTATGAACCAAGAGTGCACTTAAATGTTGTAAATTTTGCCGTTTTTAATGAACTAATTTTGGCAGGTTTCACTAGTCTGCAGTAACAAGAGATGAGCTTTTTCATTGGTTTTCACATTTAACAATCCGTTTTAGAACCACAAAAAAAAAAAACCCAGAGATGCTCTTCTCTTGTTACATTGTTATTTTAAGATTACTTTTACTTTGTCAAACGCATTAATTTGAAGTTGTCATGTACATTAGGATTGCTTTAGAACTAGTTTAAACTCTGGTTTAGCATTGTACTTCTCTGTTAAAATGTGTTATATTGGATATAGATGTATTTGTCCAAATAATGGATTTATCCATAATGGTTATATTTGTCCAAAATCCTCTTAAAAATTTCAGTTTTAAGCATGATATATTACCAAATGATGTGTCTTGGAAGGAAAAGAAAGAAAAGCTTTTCTCTGCTTAGCGAGACTGGGATTTTTACTGCTGCCATGGTTAAAGTTGGCTGCAGGTTTTTGATATCAAGGTTTACAGAACTGTTGTGCCCTGCTATTTCCTATCCTGATGGAAACTGATTGAGTCAGCATGAAGTTTAAATTAGTTTTTTTCCCAATAAGCTGCTAATACCATTTAGAATACGGGGTTTAATCAAGGGAGAAATTTCAAGTTCCAGTCTAGCTTATAGCTGCTGAAACTGTTTCGTACACAGTAGATTTGATTTTATTAAGTAGGGAAAATGTGCAGAAGTTCTCATTCATGACAAGGTAACTGTTAATAACTTTTTTCCCAATAAATTTTAGACTGAAAATCAAGTTGCTGTGATGTTACAGCCGTCACTCAGCATCAGTGAAAGCACTTGATAATGTGTATAATCAGATTCAAAGGCAAGCTCAGATTCAGAATTCTTACTGTTTTCAGATGTTACTGTTAGATTCTTTAGGGCAGTGACATATGATTACAGCTACAGTGGCATTATTTTCTTCATAAGTAAGTTTCTCTGGAATATATTGATTTTTCATACAAAACCACATAGGATGAGGAATATCAGGAAGCATTATTTTAGAATGAAAAAGGGGATGTCTGGAAGATGCACATGAGCTCACAGGGCACTCCTATTCTTGTAAGCAACTGGATTTTATATTGATAATGATATTTCTTGCACAATTTTCTTCTAACTCCAATGCCAACAAATAAAAAGTTATATTTGTTGCATTTATCCTAGTGGCAGAGACAATTGCTTGATACATAAAAATAGAAATGCTACCTACAAGGCTTAGTAAGGTCTGTTGTCTGTAGAGAAGTTCTTCAGGCATGCTTTTTTTACATCTGCTTTTAGTGTTAATAAGAATTACAGCATTAGGTTAGCTGTTCTTTCAATGGAAACTTTCCAGGTTGTAAATTTTGCAGAATTAACAGTTGAAGACAGGCAGTATTTATGAATTTCTTAATTTTTTCCAAACAGTATGCTGCCTGAAGAGAAAACATCCATTTAGAGTGACAGAGCCTGACATTCTCCTTCTGTAGGTTTCTCTGTCAGAAACAGCAGAAAAGTTTTAGTAAAGGTCAGGACAGTAAATTAGCCATGGTAATAGCATCCACATACGCTGATCACGTAGGGAAAAAGACCCTATGAAAAGTTACTGTTTTAAATGTTCATGTTTTCTGGAATCCATTGTACTTTTAAGGTTCCCAAGTTTATAACCACATGGCTCACCTGTTCTTGTCTGCCCTTGAAATGGTCAAATCTATTTGTTGATTTAAATGCCTATCTTATCGCTAACACATGTAATTTAGTACATTTTTCTAACATCATAATTTCATTAGGAGAGAATAAGTGAAGATGTTTCAGGAAAGCTAAATGGCCTGTGGGGTCTCCCATGGAGAGCTGATGAACTCTGGTTTCAACAGTTGTTTCCATGATGACAATTCATACAATAATCTTGAAATAATTAGGTAGTTACAATTCAGAGGCCAAGGACTGATGATTGTCTCATGTAATTAAGGTATAATTGATCTAATTTTATCATACATATTGTGTATGAATAATTGCAGATATTATCTACAATATCATCCATAAAATAATACTCTCTCTTAAAATCTGTTGTCTGCCATCATTAAAATTGCATGATATTGGACTAACTATAATTAGAGGGGGAAAAAAATGTCTTTATTTGGAGTTTTTGAATTTGTCAGCATCCTATCATTTGTTCGTGAACTTTTAAAATAGGGAAAATAGGGGAACCACTAAAATTAGGACAAGTGCTAAGTGGAGGTCCGTAATAGCAATCTTTAATTTTTGAAAATTGGTTCAGTTTTGAATTAGTATTAATGTTTCTTGTATTTGGCAATTCTACAGTGTTGCTACTACATGAACAATGGGTAGTTGTGTTTGCTTATTATGTAGCTATAAATGTAGAGCTGCTCTGACTGCTTTCAGGCAGCTTCTAAACACAGAACACTATACTGCAGAGATCTTAAGAATCGGCTAAAGTGGTGCTACCTTATTGGTATAACTAAACTTAATAATACTAAGCCAGCAACCAAACCAGAATCAGAAGAAACTGATAACCTTGTAAGTATTTTTATCGAGCTTAAATACCTAAGTGGCAACATGTATCACTGGCAACTGTAGATTGCTTGAGTGCTTGGGTGGATTAGCTGTGTTGTACAGTTGTTAATGTTGTAACTACATCATGGAGCTGTGCTTTGCATTTACCATCACTCCTGTTCACAGGGGCAAAACTGTGTAATATGACAGGCTGCCAGAAGTATTAGGTATTTTGTTTTTAAAAGATAAGCTGGATTCTAATCGCAGGAAACAACATATAAATAACATTGTAAGAAAAGAGAAAGACCCTTAGTATAGATCAAACTCCTATCTCTAGGTATGTTTTCTCTAAAGGATTTCTATTAAGCATGCTTAAAAGCAAACTGAAAGCAGCTAGTTCTTCATGTGAATTACAGCTACTGTTGGTGGTAGTGTACTGCAGGTGTGAAGAAACCCATAACACTTTCAAATAGATCCAAACAATTCTGAGGAGAGATTTAAGAAAATTTTAATCTGGATTTGAAGTTTGAAAAAATTATGTTTACAATTTTTACAGTAATTTTTAATCCTGCTGAAATTAGAATTTTTATCAAAACTATACTTGCATGGTTTCATTATTCCTCTGATATGTTTGATTCATCCATGGAAGTTGTAGAGTTCACAGATCCTCTCCATGAGGAGCATGGAGAGAATTAGAACATGTGCTAATACAGTGCTAGTCTTATAACTGCATAGAAGTGGATTTAATTTATTATGGCATATAAATGAGTAGATTCACTATATGGCTTGAGGGTCAGAAGTCAGGAAGGCTCTAAATGTTACTAATTTTTTTTAGTGTTGCTGTTTGAATATGAAAGATAGTTTTACCTTTACAAAAAACCTGACAATATAAATAAACTGAAGCATAAGTATAGCACATCGGTAACCTAGAATTAGATGGTAGCTCACAGGAATCAGATACTAACAGGAAAGATCAACACATTTGAAGTCTGCAAATGGGTATTAAGGCAGATCTTATGTAGGAACTACCCTTTGTTGGAATGGTTATGTTGGAGAGGAATATTCAGAATTAATCTAAAAAGTAGTAGCCAGACACTACTGCTGTTATACATAAAAACAGGTTTATGTGATTCTTGAGAGTCTCTGTGTATGACTTGCTTTTTTTTTTTTTTTCTCCATAACAAAGAAAGTCTAATTATTTGGACTGAACTTGGGTTTAGAATAGAGCATTTCAAATGAATTATTCAATGAGGATGCTGTGTTTCAAAAAAGCAAGGTATAATGTGTCTTTGAAAATGAGAGTTCAGGGTTTTCCTGAGGAAGTATTAGCCTATATTCTTATTGTTTCTGAAAATTACAGGTATCCTCTCTGTAGGGGCAGACACCAATATAGGGCTTAACTTCAAAAAGATAACGCAAAAGTAGAAAAAATTCTTTCTAAAGTAAGAAAAATACGTACTAAGATATTTCTCACAGGTAACTGCTGAAACAAAACAAGATTTGCTTAAAGATGCCTACGTGAAAGTTAGTTGTGATAATAACAGCTGTGAAAATATTTGAACTGCATTTTCTATACCAAAAATAGTTGCACCATTAATTAAAAAAATGTCACTTTGTACTTAATGTGTCCTCCGTTAGAGGAGGAACCTTCTCATTTGTACTGTTATATTTTGCTTAACCAAGTCCTTCAGTATACTTGCGCAGCAGATTCCCTAAGTATATTTGAACATAACCTCTTGTGGAGAACTAATTCGCATCCTACAGAAAATTGCTAGATGTTTTATAAAAACTAGATGTAAAAATGCTCACTATATTGTGTTACTTAAAGTGTGATATCAGCTCACTAGCTTTGTTACTAAAGCACAATCCCCATGAATTAGTAGTTTCCAGCATGGCAGAGGAAAAAGTCTCCAAGTGCCAAGCTTCTGAAAATATTTCTTAATCTCTCGATCTTTTGTGACTTTAGAAAATAAGCATGGTAAGGTAGCAATTCCGTTTCTGTAAAGAAGGAAATAATAGCACAAGATGGGAAGGTGAAATAGGCTTTCTCTGCCACCTTTTCAGATCCGTGAACTGTTCATTAAGGCAAACTCATGGTTTCTCTGTTAGAAAAAGACTATCTCTGTGGAACTCCAGAAAAATCTTACCATAGGAGCCCATTTATAATAGGAGCTTATGATAGGAGTGTGGTGTGAGAGTTATGAAGTAATAATCTGTAAACACCACTGCCTCCCGGTTCTCCAGCAATACAAGTAAATTTCAAAAATATTCTTCAGTTGGTTTATATATTATATAAAGGAAGTTTCCAATTAAATGACTACTTGTTTTAGTCACATTACCAAACTAATTAGCCACTTATTACAATGACAGTCATTCTCTAAAAGCAATTAAAAATACTGGTTTTAGAGCAGTGAATATTTGCCATGTTGGATATTTGAATATGGGTTTATGTTAAAACAAAAAATATCTTCCTTTACTTGTTAAATGGCATAGGAATAACTGAAAAAGAGAAGGTATTTGAAGAATACTGAAATAAAGCCATGGTTAATAACCCTTAAAAAAAAACCTGTATACACAGATCTGTATGTTCTTTAGCATCAAAAGATACCTATCACATTGAAGAATATGAAAACAGCTGTCTTGTACATTCTCAACTCTGAATGTGTATTCCATCCTCCTCCCATTTCTTGTAACCTCCAAATAAACTGAGGAAAAGTTAGCACTATAGCATAGCCGAAAGAATATATCTCAAGAGCAGCGCCAACATGTTCCTCTTTTCAGATAGCTATACGTAAGATTTCATATGTTACTTCCCTTTAATTTAGGATTAGGGCCTGTTGTGTGTGAATTTTTAGCAACAGAAGGTGGTAGTACCCTAGGGACCACCAGTTCCAATAACTTGCGGTACCATATATATGAGACTGTTGAAAAGGATTCAGTATCAAAATGAACAACAATCTCTGGTCCTGCGTTCCTTAACACTGTGAATTACAGACATATTTCTCCTGTTTACCCCCATGTTAGTTTATTTGTGGAAATAGCCGGTGTAATTTAGTAAATTTATAATTAATTATATTTAATTTTTGCCTGCTGTTAATTTAATCTGGGAAGGGAATATAAAAGATAGAGAGGATTAGACTGTAAATAGTAGGATTGATAATAGTAGGTAGGGAGGATTTTTGGAAAGTAGGAGAGCTGTTCTGAACAGCATGCTATGTGAGTTACCTACAAAGATGTAAGCGTAACAGTGGTTTATTCATGTGAGAATGATATTAGCAGTAAATTACAAGCACTAGCATAGTTTTTACACTTTCATACAAACTTCAGTTCACATTTCTTTGCAGAGGCATGTAGTTGTGCAAGGAAATAGAAATTAAATAACACAAGTAAAGAAAAACTCAGGAAGTAAGAGAAAGCTGATGAACTGGACAGATTCAGGGGGGTTGTTTGGTATTGCAGAAGTCACAGACTCATACTAGCACTGGTCACATTCCTGGTAGGTAATAGAGCTAATGATAGATGGAAAAGAGAAAAGATACATGAGGCTTGTTCTCACACATGCACAAACTTTACTAAGGTAGGAAAGAAGACCTGAAGAGTAAACTGATGAGGTAAAGTGTCTTCAGAATGCCAGGTAATATGACAACGGCTTATTAATGTGAGAAGTTACAAGTAATGACAAGTAACAACAGATCTGTTTCTAAGAGTCCTGAAGTCCTAACAGTAGTTGACATGCTTGCATGTCATGAGGTAGCAGACAGCATGAACAGAGGGAAGAAGCTACTGCTGAGAGTTCAGATGTTTACACGCTGGTATTGTATTGTGCAATAATCTATATTCACACTTTCAGATTGTTCAGACTTAGCAACTCTGCAGACCAAACCTCAGTATTTCACTCCTGCAATTTTCTGTGTATCTTCACAGAGGATTTCATCAGCCTGTCAAAGGTTTAAATGAAGGAAAAAGTTTATTAGATGTCACAAAGGATGTCCAAGAGATATTTACATTGTTGTTTTTCTTTTGTTCTTTTTCCTAACATCCTACTCACCATCTTGTAAAGTTCCTTGAAGAAAGTGAAGTCTTATTACTTGTCTCTGTCAAGTGCTAATTTGAGAAATCAGAAGGGAATTAAGAAATTATTTAGAGAAGGCCAAAGAATTCAAGATCATGATGGTTATAATTTCACTCAGATATTTCAGAGTAAAAGAAGAACCTCAAATTCATTATTCTGTTTGTTGTCTCAGCCATTTTCACTAGCCTAACTTCTGTTGAAGTATGGGGATTGCAGTAATTGGGTGGATAGTGCTATAAACTGATTATCATCGTGAGCTAAAAGGCAGCATTTTAAACTCTATTTCCCACATTTTTCTTCTGAAATGAATTGTAATCTTGCAGTATTTCTGTCCTCAGGTTCAGTGTTTTCCAAAATTGACATGATTAGCCGTAGAAATCTCATAGGATATAATTTTAATTAGAAAGAAAAGAAAGTATGAGGTTTATTTATGATTGTGGTGGGTTTCCTTTAATTTTGCGTATTAGGCCATGTATTATTTGTTTTGTAACCAAGTGTGTATTGAATAACCTTGAGATATCCGTCTCCCTGAATTAGACTAAATGATAATTCAGTTGGTGTATTTTGCATGTCTCGGGATCAGCCCTCCTTAGACTCCTTGATTATGACCTCTGTGTTGTAAGATTTCACAATCAAGAGAATGAGGAGACTATTTATGGGATAATTAAGGCTACAGGACTTCTTTTTTTTTAATTGTTTTAAGGGATTTTAAACTTCCTTCAGTCTTTTTTCTTAGTCCTACATAGTGTGAATCATGAATCATGAATTTTTCTGCAGTGGACAGCCTTATAAAGAAACTGATGCTTTAGCCAAAGAAATCTTAGAAGGAGCCTTTAGAAGGATTGTCTACAATCTTGTTCCGTTTCTTCAATAGCTGTTAAATCCAATTTTTTCCAAAGGAAACCATTTGTATTCCTGCCCACGGCAGGGGGGTTGGAACTAGTTCTCCTTAAGGTCCCTTCCAACCCAAACCATCCTATGATTTAACAGGGTTCAGTTCTGTGTTTTTTCATACACTATCCCAGACTTTTTCAATTTGCCTTTTTCTTTTGTTTCTTTCTTAAAGCTGCGCCTGAAGTTGCAGCGACCCTTAAGTGAAGGGCACTTCCTGCAGATTATCCATTTAAATTTCTTGCACAAATAGGCAAAGTATCCAGTCCAGGGAGGATATAATTTAATTCTTGTCCTTTGAGAAGACTACTAAGAGGTTTATTGACCATCTGAGGAAACAAACTTCTGTTTGTTAGTGAACACAAATCAAGTAAGTGATATATGTGTTCAAAAAGCCATTTCCAAAACTGTGAACTAGTCAGTAGTACTGAGTCTTTGATGATACCAAATCATAGAGTATCTTTCTCTATCCTTCACTTGTTCAGTGTTTTTCTTTTGCAAATGGCTCCTTCCTGTCCTATTGTGGGTTGTTCAACAAGCTTTTTTTTGCGTGCAAGGGTTAAATCTGAAAGGTAGAACTGAAAGACTAGGAAGTTCTTTCTCTAGATATGGCAAAGGATATGAAGTCTGCTGAAAAATGTAAATAAAGTTCAGATAAGAACTTGGTTCACCTAATATGGAATTGACATATGAGAGAGGTCACAAGGAAAAGAGAGTTTCCATGAAAATATATTTGAGCAAAGGAAGATTTAAATGCAAATACAGCCCTTATGGAGATACACCAAGGAGATAAATATCCTTCTAAAAGCAAATAACTAAAGTTGTCCTACCTCTGAAATCTGAGAGGACACCAGATCATTTTATTCTAAAGGGAAGCCATCCTCCTTCAGATATGTGGAAAACAACTCTGTTTTTTGATACCCTGCTTATTTGAATTGACAACCAGACTACCTCATCAAGTGAGAAGTTTGGAAAAGGTAAATAATTTATTCAACATAATTGTCCTCTGTTTAGTTCAGCTTTATGCCTGTGATACATGTTTTGTGTTTTGTTCCAGTGAAATGTTCATCATATGAGTTGGATATTTGTGTTTCATGGAGGTAAATGTGCACTCATAATGACGGAAATTGTTGTATAGGACTATGAAAAAATGCAAAATGTAATCAAGAATTTCAAAGAAACTGTTACACTCTTACGGGATATTTGAGTATGTCTCCTTCACTGTCAGTTCCTGATTCTTATTTTGGAGAGTCATTCTGTATTTGTGAAGTTTGAGTACACAGTATAAATTGTTATGGGTCCTGACAGAGCTTGGTTTCTGCCACCCAGTGGTACCAATGTAATAGCTCTTGCAAAAGCCCGCTAAGCAGCCTGTATAATTTCTGCAGCAAGGTAAAATTAAATCTGTCTTGTAACATATCAGAATCATGGCAAGACTGGAAATGGGCTGCCACTAATAGTCTCTTCTACCATCAGTGCTTCAAGAAAGTCTTTTTTGTCTAAACCCAGACTTCAGTCTTCCACTTTCTGTTGAATATTACAGACTCAAACTGTGTCAGATTCATGAAGCTAAAGAATACAAGTTAAAAAGGAGCTGGACTGTGTCCATGCAGAGAAAGATCCTTGGCTGTTTTATTGTTTTTACCAAATGAGTCTATCCAATACATATAAACCTGAATCTAGGACTCCACGTGAGAGTGTGTTCCTCCCTTAGTAATAGAGATAAAACTTCTCTCACTTTTTTGAGTGCTCTCTTACCCTTGGACTCTCATGACTTGCATTTCTGTCTGCAGTGGCCTGACTTCAGTGGGGTAGGTGAGAAGCAACTCCATTCTGGTTTTGTCTGTACTTGATGGTAACTGAGGGAAGTGGGCTTCTGTTCTTCCATGGGGAGAGATATGACTGCAGGTTTTCCATTTCCTGGACATGTGCTCTAGCAATTAATTATGTACTAGAAGCAGTACTCATTGTAACCAACTGTTTTACAAAGGGACTCAAATTCAATATGGTGTATAGGTTTTAGGAGTACTTTACACTTACTTATTGGAATAGACGTGTTAGGGGATTTAGATGTGTGAATATTTAGTTTGTGAATCTCTTAATGACCTTAGGTAAGGAGATACCCAGACCAGATAGCTGTGTTAAAACAGTGCATGAGCTTCTATAGGGAAGGTAATAGCTAAAATTTGGGTACTCGGGAATGTTTTTCTGGATGTAAATGTAGTTGTTATGGGTATGGATGTATTTAATCAGGCAAATAAAGTCTTTATCTAAATCCTACGTAAGTTGAAATTTAAGTCCCTTCCTGAATACAGACCTCACTGTATTCTTCATCTACTGTACTTGTCTAAAATTGCTGTTGTCTACTTGTTAAGCATTTTCTATTTTTATACAACTTATTCTAAGAGTATGCAAACTAATGTAAAATAAATAACAACCCTACCTTTTAGACTGGAACTGATTTCCAGGATGGATTCTTGGTTACCACAACATTTTCCACTGAAATTTATGCTTGTTTTTACCTGTTACGCATTTCTATCCTGGGATGATAGAGGTGGTTTTTTTTTTCCGAATTATCTAAATATAAATTGTGAGCTTAAGTATTACTTTAACATTTTGAGTCATAGGATTCATGATGTAATGTATCTTGAAGACATTTAATCAAAAGTTATATTCAAAGAATCTTATCTGTCTAACATTCCTGAGTTCCTCATCTTTTCCTTCTCTCTTTTCCCACTGCAGATAACAATACCCAGACCTTCGGTGGCATCCACACAGTCTGCTTCGGAGAGCTTTCATTATGGCCACCATCTGGAGAAAAGAGAGCAGGATGCTCCATCTATGGAACACACCGTGGAACTTTCCTCTCCAAAGGAAAGTTTGCCAGGTGTGGTTGTGACAGAAGATGCACTTCCAGGTAGTGCCAGTAGACCAGATTTGGTACTTAACGTCAGCCAAGAGGTGCTTGACACAGAAGGATTTGTCAAAGAAAGCGTCAGTGTCCTGGACTGTGGCCAACAGGACCTACCTGAACAACATAGTGGGATACAGGAAGAGAAAGAACTTGAAAATATTCCTGTAGAGGAGGTTGAGAAAGAAAGGCTTCCAGTGGTTTCTGAGGATGCTGATGCAATGCAAAGCAAAGAACAGAATTCTTTGCCAGGAAAATCGAAATCTGCAGAGGAAGAACCTCTAATGAACACTGAAGCTGCTGAAGAATCAAAGCAAGGGCCCGTCAGTTCGATAAAAAATCAAGATGAGGTTCTGAAATCGATAGCACCTAAAACATCAGAAGTTTCGCCCTCAAGACTTACCAACTCACATGTTACTAGACAGCCAAGCAAAACAGCACCAGTTCAGGAAAACGGTTTTCATTCAAATACAGAAGAAGTCCATATCCAAGACTTGAAATGCCACGAAGTGGCCCTTGCTACTTTTTTGCACCAGGAGGACAAAAAAGAGAAAAATGCTCCCAGAAATGGAGAACTATTCCACTGCATTTCAGAAAATGAGAGTTCTCATCGATCTAAGAAGGACTTGGTTAAATCGCCTTTTGTATTCAGGCAGAGCCGAATCCCAGTTTTAGCACAAGAGATAGACTCAACTTCAGAGTCCTCTTCAGTTTCAGCAAAGGAAAAGCTTCTTCTAAAAAAGGCCCATCAGACAGACTTGGTCAGACTACTTATGGAAAAGAGACAACTTAAATCTTTCCTTGGTGACCTTTCAAGTGCCTCTGATAAGTCACTGGAGGAAAAAAAGGCTGCTGCTCCAGTACCTTTTTCTGAGGATGATGTCTTATCCTCATTTTCTAGATTGACACTGGACTCTCATTTCAGCAAGCAGACAGAAGATAGCTCATTATCTCCAAGCAGCCCTCAGTCCAGAAAAAGCAAGATTCCAAGGCCAGTGTCCTGGGCAGCCACTGATCAAGTCGCCAGTTCAAATTCAGCTCAGTTTTTTCCTCGGCCACCACCAGGAAAACCACCTGCTAGACCTGGGGTAGAAGCTAGGTAATGCAGAGAAAACAGAAATACGTTTCCAGATTAAAAAGAGATTTGAGCTAGGCTGCAGCCACTGTGCAGTATGTAATCCTGTAGAAGTTACAACCTCTAACTGTTGATAGAAAAAATGTGGGCTTCAGTCCTCTGAGAAATCTTTTGTTGTTGGAGAACAAATGAGGAAAGTTTGATACACAAGAAGGAGCCTGCTTCACTGTTAAACCTTACACGTCAATAGATGTATGTTCAGTATTTTGAAACCTGACAATCTGTAACTAAATCTTTAAAGTTCTGGGTATTTTTAAAGTGAGGTCACTTTTCCAGAACTGTTGATTATTCACAGACTCAGAGAAATCTGAGTGATCAGTCTTGTCCAGGCCCTTTGAAACTTCAACTGGGTTTATTGCTGACATTTTAAGTGTTCAGGTTTGGAGATTCCAGCCATCAGTCTTACTTAGCTGGCTGTGCTCAGATCATGGCTAAGTAAAAACACTAATTAAAGGAGGGCAGAGTGAATTCTAGAAGCCTCCCTTTGCCGATTCTATCTACAGACAACCATGGTCTATTTTCTTCAGTGCCTACATTACCAGGATAAGGAGAATTTTGATATGGTAGTGTGAAATCCTCTGAAGGAAGTTGTGGCGTGCCTTGTTGTCTCTTAAAATCATATATAAGAGAGTATTAATGATGTGCAGAAATGGATGTACCCCTCCAAAACAGAGGCAAACGGCACTGCTTTTTAATGTACTTCCAGCACCACCAGGAGATTTCAGTTATCCTTTAAACATTTAGCCTGTTTATGTGAGTGAGCTTGTGCAAATATAAATATTGCATTGATTTGAACAACACGGAATCCAAAGCCTAGATCCAAACACCTCTGCCTTGTAGGAGAGTTCAGCTCCAGAGGTCTGGTCTGCAATGAAAGGTCATCTCTGCTTTCTAGGGATACTGTGTTTCTGTATGAACTTCAGTGAATAGATGGGAACAGAAATAATCTTTCTTCATTTCTTCTTAAGGTTGCGCAGATACAGAGTCCTAGGGAGTAGCAGCTCGGACTCAGATCTTATCTCACGTCTGGCTCAAATCCTACAGAATGGATCTCAGAGACCAAGGAGTTCTACCCAGTGTAAGAGTCCAGGATCTCCACATAGTCCAAAAACACCACCCAAAAGCCCTGTCATCCCCCGACGCAGTCCCAGTGCCTCCCCTAGGAGCTCTTCCTTACCCCGTACTGCCAGTTCTTCTCCATCCCGGGCTGGGAGACCCCATCATGATCAGAGGAGTTCATCCCCACATCTTGGGAGGAGTAAATCACCTCCTAGCCATTCAGGCTCCTCATCTTCTAGGAGATCCTGCCAACAAGAGCACTGCTGCAACAAACCAAGCAAGAATGGTCTGAAAGGATCTGGCAGTTCCTTCCACCATTCCCCAAACACTAAGACTCCCATAGGAAGGAGCAAATCAACCACTAAGCTTAGCAGATAGGAACTGGGCCTTGACAGGTATAGAACCTCCTCCTAAAACTGATGCATGTTTTGTCTGTGTACTGTGTATTTAAAAAAATAATCAAAAAATATATTAAAAAAAAAAGGTGTTGAATCTGCGCTTTTAAAAGAAAGCATCATTAACTATTCATAAAAGCATTCTGTGTAAATAAGTGGCTAGGCATTGCCTAAGAGCAGGCAGCAAGCAGATCCACAAGAGGGGAAGTAGAGACCAGGATAAGAATGACTAAGTAGTCAAAGAGGTGCAATGTATTTAGAATAAAAAATATCTCTAAGGTGAGTGTTTTAAAAGGATATTTATTTCTATGTTTTTAGTTTGCCTAGCTAGAAGATTTGGCCTAATTATTTAAGGCCTTACGTAATCAAGGAGTACGTAAGAAAAGGCTGAAACAGTTATTCCCAAAATGACATCATCGCTTTGGAAGATATGTGCTGCTCAAGCATGTCTTTGCAGTTTAAGAAAAGCACACAGTTTTGAAGATGATGGTATTTCTACCTTGTAAGTCTCTTCCATTTTGAGCTGCTCCCATCTCTGAGTCACTCAGTGCTTATCTTGTCCCCTGTCTACGATGGCACGGATTTTTTTATCTAGGGAATTATTATATAAGTTGCCCCTTCTTGACACTGTTAAAATTAAAAATTCAATATTAACATTTCCCAAGGTGGTTTTGTAGCTGTGTTTTAGAGATGTGTTTAGTACTAATTAAGATCCGAGAAGCTGATTCTCAGTTATGTATCATACGCTTCTTTGGGAGTCACAGTGGGGTTCTTCAGCCTGTGTTCAGGAGATTTCTGGGAAAACATTCCTGTCTAGGAAATAAGATAAAGGAGGAGATGTCTGCACTTCATTGAATGTTTCAGATTTACGATAAATTGCAATGTAAATTAGAAAATAAATTAGAAAACTAAAGTAGCTTTTTTCTCTTAGCTGCAAAAAGAACCCTTGTCAATGCTGGCTCTTGTTTTTCCATCCATTAGTTATGGGTCACTGAAACCGCTGATCTTAATGGGCAGAGTTGATTACCAACCAAGATTTGCTTTTTTGATTATTTGTTTTATAAAACCTTGAGAGATGAAACAGAGATGGGGAGATTGTCTGATTTGTGAACTTTGTATGCTTTAGGTGACAGAAATATACTTCACACCCTTACAAAATGTGGGTAAAAATATTAGTCCTAATACACGGAAAACAATCCGAGATATCTTTTATGTTGGATTCTTGTCATTCTTTTGCCCAAATGGTTCCTTGATAGCCCAACGTTAGTGTCTGTCACTAAAGTCCATGGTGTCTTAATTCCTCCAACTTTGTTTCATAGGTACTTAATAATCCCTTGTGCTCTACAGGATCTCTGTAGGGAACATAATGGTACAGCACCTTTTGCTATACTCAGGAGAGAATAGCAGGTTTGAATAGTTAAAGAATGCAAGCCTGAGAAGAGTGCAGCCAGCTCTATAATTATCCCTAGTGTAGGGATGCTGGATGCATAGGATACTTGTCAGTTACTGATCTGCTTGCTGTAGTCATCTCCCTCTCCAGCCAGCATCTGTGCTTTATTATTTAACTTCTGCCAAATGACTACCTTTGGATTATAAAGGGAATATTTTTGTCTCTGAGCTAACACATTCTAATGCTGCATTAAAGCTGCCCTGGAGCTGCACTGAATTTCACTTGCATTGTCAGACTATGTTGATTTGTTTTTTTTCCTTTTCTTACTATGAATATGTATATTGTTTCCCATATGTAATGTAGCACAGTGTGGAACCTTAATTTCATTCAGGTTTCAAGCACTACAGATGAATGCAATAGGTAGGATATACCTGCTTTTTTCTGAAGAAACTGTACCATTGGAAAGTCTATTCCTCTGTATTATATTGTATAATAGGTGCTATTCCAATAATTGCATGTCCTCATGGTAAATTATATAATATAAATATTTATATATATACATATATGTATATGCTTATATAAACTCATTCTTTTTCATTTTTCATTTGTAATTTATGGACCACAAATAATGCAGTTCCCTTTCTGTTAGTTCCTGAGTACTTTTGGCATTACATTCTGTATTTCCCCCCTAAAATTTCTGGAATGCACAAATTCTAATAGCCTTTATACCTTCGTACAAGATTGAAGGACTGCTGATTTCTCAACCAGTCAATGTTTTGTCTTGCAGCTTGCTTTTTTCCTTTATAATTTTGTGTGCGCATTTGCATATGGAACAAGAACAGAGACTCAAAGGTATTTTATTTTTGGTTACAAATAGGGCTTGTGGTTATTCATTTTTATTTCATAATGTGACTTCTTAATCGTTATGAATACTCATCATATAGGAGCAGTGACAGTCAATACCTAAGAAATGAATGTGACAACAACAAATTCCATAGTTCTCTTCCTGTTTCCCTCATGTTTTTTTACAGTATACCATAAAAAGACTTTGATGCCATTGTGTTTTTGCCCTGGGCACTGCTGGGATTATTTGTTAAAGTGGTGTGGCAGCATATGATTGTTTTTCTCTTGCTTATTCTGAAAAGCATTTATTATGGTCTCATAAGCTTATTCCTACATTAACATGGTCAGTTTTAATAGGTACCAACTTTATGTATCCTTGCCTGAAATGCTGAAGCTAAGGTGTTTATATTTTTCTCTCCACTGTAGCAGAATCCAGAAACAGGTAATTGCTTTACAGGTGGGAAAGAATATAACACCTAAGGCTTTTTTTTATGTTGTCTTCAAAGTACAGTCATGCCCATTATTACACATTGCTATGTAAAATAAATCAATGCTGTAGAAATTCACTTGTACTTGAACTACTTGCCAATGTAAAAACAGTAAACTATGCCAAACCAGAGGGATTGATTGATGACCCAGGCTTCTTTCAGTGCATAAAATGGTAAAAGGACTGTACATCCCCAGTTGCTTTTTGCTGTGGATCCAACAGAATCTAGTGAGAAAATAACGAAGCTATGAATGGAGGATTGATTGTGAATAACTTATCTTGAACTACCTGCTCTTCTGCAGTTTTTTATTGCTTGATATCCTCCCCAAAAAAGTTTACAGAACTGCTTACTGTAGTCTAATGTAGCAATCGGTTAATGTAGTTAGGTAATGGTCAGCTGATCAACTCATACATAAGTATTAGCTTAATATTTCTAAAGGGCCTGTGTAATCTTTAAGAACTCTGTAAGCTTCAATATTTGAATATGCAACTGACTGTAAAAACACCAATGTACATGTGTGTGGCCCTTGTGCAGAGTGTGAATGAATGGTTTACAGAGGATTAACTGCAACAAATTTTCAGGGACGGGGAAGATTTTTCTCCGTTGTACACAACAGTTACAGTTATTCTGCATAGCACGCAGCAGCTTACACGGGGATTTTAGCTGGGAAACAATGTAATTCAAGGAGCTGTTGCTTTGTCCTCTTGAAGCCTCTGTTTCTTTGGAGGGCAGTGCAATGGAGCCATGACATGTAGCAGATGCAGATGATGCACACGCATTTCTCTATGGTGTTTCCTGTGTTGTGGCCAGCATTTTGGAGCATTTTGGGGTTTTTTTTAGAGAAATTGAGGCATGAAGCCTTTAAAATAGAACTGACATTTCACATGGACTTTTGTGCTGCAGTACTGCATGGTATAATCAAAGTTGCAGCCTCAAAAAATCTATGTTAATAAACCTCATTATTAATTACAAATGTTAAGTAAAAGCCTTTTAAAAGTAATAGATGGGATATGGTAGAGCAACACTGTCAAGTTGTATGATGCTAGGCACCTATCTACTACTTGAGCAGGGTTAGTAAGCATAGAAAACTTCATTGCTCAAAGGCAGGAGCAATATGAGCTCTCAACTGCTAGTTCTATACAATTATTCAGGATACAAACTCCTGCGGAGTGACACGGAGCAGTCATCACAGCCACCAGCCACATCCTATCTGGGGAAATTGGACATATTCTAGTCTTGAAAGTCTTCATGTGTGAGATCAAGCTTTCTCGCATACCTCACTAAAACAGTCTTGATGTAAAGGGGGAGGATCTGGTCCTTATATTTAAAAGTAGCTTGAAATATTTTTCATCTGGAAAAGATTTGCAAGAGCTCTATCATTTACAATTTGTAGTATTACAGTATTAACTATAGCTGGGAAAACAAACTATTTTGATTTTATATATATAAATACACATTTGTGCATAAGTGTATCTATATATATACTTATAGAGATACTGTATAATATGTAGAAATATATATATATACATACATACATGTGTGTATATACATATAGATAGGAACAGTCTCAGCTATTGCATCCTGTTTACTGGAATTCCTTTGCCAGAGTGAGATGAGGCTTGTTCTGTCTTGATTTGCTCTGATCTCCTTTTAATCTAGCATAATTTGCTATGAACTAATTCTGATCCTATGTCTTTTCCATATTACAAGGCCTGATCCTATAGTCCTACTTGGGCAAAACTTCTGTAAATCCTTCTTGCTGCAGCAACATTTATGCAATGGTCGATTATAATGCTTCTAAATACTTTCTTTTTTCTCTTCCATGAGAATGTAGACAAAGCCACGTACAGTACACACTCTTTGCTGTAGAGAGAATTTTTCCATGATGAATCAGATGATTTTGCAGAACACTAAAAGGCAACAATTCTGGTAAGAATAAAGAGATTATGCCAGTTTCTTGTAAGGGTCTAGTGGCAAATTAGAGGTATGTGCCTCCAATTTTTACATAGAAGTTAAACGAGAGGAATCCTCTGGAAAGGAATGGGAGAATGAAAGAGAGCTCAGAGTCAAACTGCTTCCTCATTATAGGCCTGTAGTATGTTGATCTTAGTTTTTTCATGCAGGACTGATCCTATGAGCTGATGCGAGCTGTGCCCATCTTGTCAATTCCACGAGCAAGGGGCTACTTGGGTGTCTTGGGTTAATACCACAATTCCCTGTGGTGCAGTCTCTGTATGCTTCTCCACTCTAAGGAGTGGTCATAGAACTGTCAGCTCTATAACAATGATTATCCATGACTCCTTTCTTCAACTGATAAAAGCTTTGGATGCTCATTCCTATTTCTAAAACTTGCAGAACAGCCTTTTTAGAATATTTTTATTTTACTTTAGCTAATCAAGTAGCAGTGAACTAAAGGATTTTGTTTGCTGTGTTGCTTTTGGCTCAGATGTCATTGGTTGCAATGACTGCAATTTTCAGTAACCAGTCATGCTGGTAAAAGGAAGCAAGGTTCAGGGTTTTGGCTACATGCAATACATAGGCGCTGGTCATGCATTTCTTAGCTAATACATGAAAATCACATAAACACACATTTCACACAGGAATACCTCAGCTGGCTGCTTGATGTCAGTCTTTCTTTCCTGACATAGAGCATCTGTGAAAGAGAAATGATGTAAAAGGCAGCCTGGATTGTGTGTAATAATGGTCCGGAATTACCTTAAGATACTGTCAAATGCCAAAAAATTATTACTCATTTTCCTATGGCTTAAATAATCAGGCTTTTAAATACTAACCTTTGAGGGTTTGGTTTTGTCTTAAAAGAAAAATGCAGAGGAATACTGTTTTGAAGTCTCATGTATTACCTTGGCAATCACTCTAGCCATCCAGGTTTGAACATGCAGGTTGATTTTACTCTCCATTGTGAGTAACACGTTCTTTCTTAGCAGTAGTAGTGAGAAAACCAAATGTTAGCATGTGTCACTGATGTATTTTGCTTCTGTTTCTCCTCAACATGAAGAGGTTGGATCCTTGGGAATTCTTGCTGTTCTTGTGCAGGTGAAACTTTCATTAAAATCAGTGTAGGATCTTACTTTGTTAAGGTTTTTTTCCCCTGTTTAGGGGCTGAAGGAATAAGCTCACTCTACAAATAGCATATATGAAATTGCTATATTTTAAATTGGGAAATGCGTATTTTTTTTATTACTATCATGACATGACATGCCTTTTGATCTCTTTTCTGTAAGAATTACTGCTGAGAGCTGGCTTTGGCCAGAGTACAAAGTGGTTTCTTTTAAAACAATACTCATGAGATCCTGATCATCCACAGCTGTCTGTAGGAATTCATCTGGAATTAATTTGAAGTACAGATGTTTGTTTCCTTTTGGTATCATTTGATCTTTGACCTAACTTTTACATAAAGGACCTATAATGACAGCAGACCAGCATGCTTCAAATGATAGAGTGTAATTAGTTTGGTCTGCCTGGCTTCAGATCCTTTTAAATCTGTATCTATCTGCTGCATGGAAAGCAAGGTCATAAAGGTTTGACATAAGGTGAGGTGGTGGAATTTTTATGGCTATTTCACATCTTTCTCCTTATGACTAGAGGTCTGGGTTGGCTGCCTTAGCAGCCTCCTCTGCATCCTCTTTCTGTGGCTAGAAAGCAAGATAAAAAATTCTTCTCCAACTTTTATTTCTATAGAGACAGCCTGGAGATGAGCTGCAGTGATTGTGCTAACTGATGTCAATTTTCATATGCTCACCTATGATTACTCAAACCAGTAAATTAAGGGAGTCACCAGAAATGCCTTCAGACAAGAACTGACTTTTTGAAGCTGCCAAGCAATGGCTGCTAACTAAAATCACTGGGCAATACTACAAAGAATGAAGTCTGTATGGTAATTAAAAATACAGTGTTGTCACCCCCAAAGAACTTAAGTACTCAGTAGTAAAATCTGTAGCATGATTAAATTAAATGGAAAGCAGTTCCAAGATTGCTTGTTACCATTGAGGAAGACAAATGTTGAGTCCTTCAAATTCTCTTGTTTGGTAATGGCAGTTCTCTTCCCCTCCTTGGAAATCTTCTAAGCCATTCATTTCCTTTTAATTTTGCTCAGGCACTCAAGAACATAAAGAGTTAATGCCCCTGTAATGGTCATTTGTACATAAAGTTGTAATTATTTATTTTCTCATTTGTACCATATCAAGGCTTTGTACAATGTTTTAAGTTTTGTTTTCAAATTATTTTGTATTTTATTTTTATAAACTGGTTCTAAATAAAATACTCATTCAGCATGCAAAACTTCAATCCTGGTGGTGTTTGTATAGTTGATTTATTTATAAAAGCTTCACTTGATTTTTTTTCCCAATATTTTTTAGTATTGTAACCCTGTACTTTAAATGGAGAAAGCGCTTTGATAGTGATTTTTTTTTGTTATAAAAAAGCAAAAAAGCAAGTGTCTCTTGGTGCTACAGGAACATGAGTCAGATGCTCATATTGCAAGTCAGACTGATTGGATCAATGGAAGTTTTACTGATTTAGTATGTTCATGTTTTGCGTATTAATAAGAATAGAAGAGCTCAACTGGCCTCCTCAGAAACCTCCCTTTCTATTTGCTCTTGCTCTTATCCATACTGTCTGTATTCAGCCAAACAATAAATGATCATCACAGTCAGATCAGATCAAATCAATTTTAGTTAACATATGATGGATTCCAGCCTTGTCATTGTGAAAAGCCAGCTCCTACTACTATTTAATCCCTCCCCTGTTGAAATTCCTTATTTAGTCAGAGGCCACCATAATTTATTTTTCTGGAGATGGGCAGCATCTGGATGTAGCCACTGAGCTTTTAGAGCCTCTTGAGGAGACCTGTTGGCCCCTGTGCAATACGCTGAAGTGGGAGATAGCAGAGAAATTAACAAACAGAAGTTACTGAATCTGAGCAGTATGTGCTATGTGGACATGCAGAGTTAACCTACCAGTTGCTCTGGTTCTCAGGGTCGGAACTAGATGATCTTAAGGTCCTTTCCAACCCTATTCTATGATTCTATGAAGATCATTTCTTTCTAATAAAAATGGAGTATAATACCATAAGAATTTATATTTGTGGCTTATGTGCCTGCATGTCTTAGTCCTTAAACGCTGTGGAAAATACTGCCTGCTCTTTGTGCAGCAGAACAAGGTTTTTAGGAAAGTCCAGAAGAACTGGAGAAAATTCCCTGGATATATTGCTCAGTATTATCACCATCACACCTCATATGTAAGGCAAATTGAAAACCAGCTCTGTTCCTGTTCAAATCATTGGCAGTATTTTCAGTAAGCTTCACGACCAGGTCATTAGCTCTTGTCATTTTATAAATAGCTCCAATTGTTTCACATGACAGGAAACAAATTGGGAATTAATATACTCTGTAGCATTCCAAAAAATGACGTTTCATCTTCTGTTAAGAATAGTCAGAAATTTAATGGCATGCTTCTGAATGGTGTGTGCTTTTGATGCTCCAAACAGAACCATCATTTGATCACAGAAAGAGCACATGAAGAAACAGCAATTTATATATATATATATGCTCTCTCTATATATATAATGCTAATAGAATAGCATTAATTTGAAGATGAAAGTAGCAAATTTGCACGCTCTGTTCTGGTGACAGATAGCTCGGTATCTTTTCTTACTTAAAATACTTAAATGCAGATCATAACAGAAATGGAGGAGTAATTTTGATCTGGCTTCAGTATACATTAGCGGTACAACTGACAGACTTGGGGGGAAAAAGGCAAGACTGAAATAAAGATGCTGTGGCAGATAGATTGATGTTGGGATCTGGTAGTTGTCTGGTCACCAAGGTGTCTTTTAGCATTGTGTGGCTTGTCATCTTCGTTCATGCAGGAGATCCAACCTGCCCACTCTGTTCTTGACATCTTGCTGCGCTTCTCTGCACTTGCACTGTAGCTGCCTCTCACTTAAACTTGTACTCAAACATGAGAAAGCCATGTAGCGTGCACAAGTCGGCTCTTCCTAGAAATGCTGTAGTAAGTAAAATTCAAGAATTAGCAACTGGAGAAAGAACTGAAACACTAAAAGCCAGGCAGGTTAAGAACTGGCTGTTGCAACCTGGACAAGCTCAAACTGCTGACCAAAAACACCAGGTAAACTCTGGATCACATTTTGCTCATCTACCTGGAATGTCACAGTAGCCTTAATTGGCTTTTTTGTCCATGAGAACAAACAAATGAGGGATGTCTTCTGTAGTTACAGCAAACACTGCTCTAGAGAGCCCATTTGTACTAATGGGGAGAGAAATAATGCTTCCAACAGGTTAATTTAGAAAGCTTTTAACAACATTGACTCAAGAATCAGATTTAGAAGGATTAGTTCTTTCCCATTTTTAAAACCAGCAATTAAGGTAGTGATACCTGTGACCCACAGCATCTCCTTTTGCTAAGGTAGACCTGAAAATGAGAACTGCCTTTACTTCAAGGCATTAATCTCAATTAACAATGTGCTGTACGTGTATGTTTTAATTTTGTGAGATATTTGCATATTTTACACCATCTATAATACTGAAGGGAAAGCTTACTAACATGACCACCCTGTGTTCACATGTTATTTGGCAGCAGCTGTCAGGTTTTGAGGTATCTGTGTCTGTGGTGGGCACACCATAGTTGTTTAAGGGCAGAAGTAAAAGACAGTACTTAATATATTTTCATACAGTACAGTGCTCTGTCAAAGCTGACTGCTAAAATGACATATCTTAGCCTATGATTACATGTTCCTATGCTGCTAGGAGAGGGACAATTGGGTTACAATCCTCTATACCATTTGTAGTTGCTGAAGTCTAGCAGCAGGAACACTTGTGCCAAATGACTGGAAAACTAGAGGCAGCTAGTCATTGTTATAGGCCAAATTTATCCACAAAACTTTAATACTGGTGAAAATGCTTAAAGAGGAGGATCTGCTTGATTTTTCAGGTCACCAAGGTTGTAGGTGAGATGGTTTTTGTTTCCATTATGGGCACAGGACATAGGAACACAGCACCTCTGCTAATTTTGAATTGTGCTAAATAGAGTAATATATAAGCGTTAACATACGAGGCTTAAACACACCTCAAGAACAGTGCCCGTGGCAATAGCCTTCTCCTATCTAAATGTGAAAAGGAGATTTTTCTTTTTCACATTAGGATAAAATGATTCCTTCATGCTTGTTTCAGAGCTGAGACTTTAGAGCTTACTTTTTGCTCCAACTCTTGTCTTTAGTCTGTCTTGATACATAGTTAAGAGAATGGAAGATTCTACTCATCTCTCCAACAGGTAAAGATGAAAGCTTCATAAACTATGCAGAAGCATTTGGTCCGTCTGGAACAAAATCAGCTGCTGCCTCCTGTCATTTGTTTAACAGCAACTCCAGCTTCCATTTAATGCAAAACAATGCAGAAACTTCTTTGGTTTCTGTATTTCAAATGTTTTGACATTTATTCCAGAAGGCTTTTGAAATCTGGTGAAGATACAGCCTCTTTATAAACCATATGGGGAAAAGTAATTCCATGTCAAAACCAGGCATCACTCATCAATTACTTTTTTTTCCTGTATTTCTCTATTTTAACCATGTGAAAAGAAAGAGCCTACCCTGCTAGTAAAGCAAAGTGCCTCTGAGGAAAAGGTGCATTTGACAAGCTGGGAATGAACTACAGGCAACTGGAACAATGCTGTATGAATTCTGTGGAGCATATTCATGAATAACAGCTCAGTCCTAAAACACTTGTAGAGTAAGCAGAGATTTCAAAATCCTCCTGCTACGCCTTGCACAGCTCAGACTTAAAAAGTACCACCAGAACCACCAAACACCCCCAACATTATAATTACTAGAAAAAGCAAGTACTTAAAGAATTAACAACTTCTGAAGTTGGTTTAATCAAAAAATGAAGCAACTTGTGTAAGACAGCTCCTGCCCATCAGTAACCATAGTGTTACTTTTTACCCCACTCTCATGCCTTTTATTTTTGAAAAGGTCACATTAAACAAAGGATGATACAGACAAGAGTCTTAGTCAAAATAAATGTTTTTTGTTTGGTTGGTTTCTTTAGAGAGTAAGAGGATAAAGAAAACAATTAAAATTAGCCAGCTTCAACAGAGTTAACAAACAAGAGACTGGAAATTAGTGTTTAATGCCACCTACACTGAAATGTTTCCCACTGGGAAAAATGTGGGAGGCAAGTCCATTTTGCTCCTTCAAAGTCACAGGCCGGAGCAGAACATACAACAGCACCTAACAGCACAGTCACTTTACATATATTCAAGTTTTTACATATCTGCAAAGCAGAAGTAGTAGCAGCCATTTGGATGTTCTTTCTTAATGGTTCTCAGGGGGGGCCTGGGAAACTCGGAAGGACCTGGCTCTTGTGACATGGAGCTGGAGCTGCAGCTGCTGCTTCTGCTGCTGCTTCCAGCTACTTGTGCTCTACCCCTGCCCTCAGCAGGGGAGACCTGGGGGGATCCTGGGCTCAGGTACCCGGCTGTGGTTTGAGTAGAGGTGGTAGCATACGTAGTGGGCCCAGTGTTGTTTTTCACATAGACATTTTTGATAGCAACAAGCGTATGTGCCATGATGCTGAGGCTGTTACTCAGATCTTGCATGCCTTGCTGCAGCAGCCGAAGATTGTGGTTGACACTGTCAAAACCAGACTGGATCACCTGCATCTGGGTCTGTTGAATCTGCACCAGGTCCTCTTCAGTTATTTCATTTTGGTCTGCCTGGGACCTGCCTTTTGTTTTGGCTTTTACTTTCCCAGAGGAGCCACCGCCTGATGTCCCCAGAAAAGATAGCTGTTCTTGGCTAGGTGGAACCACTGCCATGTCCTCAGAGCTTTCTTCTGGCTCTACCACCTTCACTACTATTTCTTCTTTGAGGTTCATCTTCTCAAGACTGGATTGATGAGATGGGCCAGGATCATCATTAAACCCTAGAGGAGATGGAGGATAAGGAAAAGCAAACAAGAGACAGTGAGAAACTTCATGACCTCTGTGGTCAGTGAAATGTGTTCTCATTCACTAAGCACTAAGGTTAGTACTTGTAGGAATGAGATACCTGGTAAAGGGATTAACAAGGTGTGGTAGCTGCAACACCCTGATGCAGGCAGAGGCTGCTTGGCCCTTAATGCTGCCTCCGGCGGGTTGAAGAGGGCGTGCTCCTAGTGTTTTGTGGTTCTGATCCTTGCACAAGATCCCTTGAGCAGCCTGACTGAAACTCTCATTATCCCTCATTTACATACAACAAATAAAGTGAGAAAGTAGCTTCTCCCCCCCAGCATCTATGGCAGCTGCAATGTGTAATTTGACAACAGGCTCACCTCCACTTCTCTCAAAAGTATAAATTTGACATTTGAACTCTGCCTCCAAGGCAGAGGATGAGAATACAGCCCCATCGTGCAGACAAGTTGATGGGCTCGCTCCTCTCTCTTCCCGAAAGCAGGGATGTCTCTCTGGTAAGATCTAACCCTCCCAGTACATTGGATGATACCCAGGTGGAACTAAACTTAATGAATTACCAATGAGTTTTTCCATACGAGCTCAATTAATTGTTGGCTACCTTTGGATTTTAGCACTAACGCAGTAAGTGAATTTATCAACAGCAATTCCTAATCCCTATTTCTGTTGCTTCAGTAAACCTCACTATTTATGAATCTGTAATTCTGAAAGTTCTTATTGAACGCGACCAGAAGTACAGTGTCAAACCGGTCATGATCAGAAATGAAGCCTGGCTGCATTCAGGTCCTCCGATCCCTGAGGACTGTCTGGAACACAGAGGGGTTGATTTTCTGCCAAATTTCTATACACTGAACACAGTCCTCAAACCAAGACGCTGTAATTCGCACTACATTATCTTTGATGCTTTTAGAATAGTTATTACCTCAATAAATGGGAAGAAAACCATAAAGATGCATTCACCAGCTAACCATGTATTTGCATGCTACAGATCCCTTACCAGCCCCACCACAGAAGCTGAGTTTTATGTTCCAAGAGACAAAGTTCACTGCAAGCTTATTCCAAGCTCCATCTGCACGTGGTAACCAGTAACAGCATTACCAAAGCACTGCAATTGCAAGAAGCCCCTTGGTACTGGAGCTGATCCTTTCGTCTCACTAATGCAACGTCTCTCTGATACACACAGTTATGTCCTCGCAGCACTCTGTACTGCCTACACCTGCACGCTGGCATGGCTTTTTGTGTTTGCAAGAGTTAAGTGAACACAGGCGGTTGGGTCTAATGCCTCGTAGACAGGCACTTACTACGAGACAGGGTTTACTCTTAGGGGCTGTTCTGATGCACATTTATGACCCACAGCACGAAACCTCCGCTGTCCGTGTGTGCACATGTACTTTTCACTCTTCAAAGGCAGTGATCCAAAGCAGGCGCGCTCGGGCAGGGTTGGCACCCGCATCCCGCTGCGCGCACGCACTGCGCTCCCAGCCCGCTCCGCTCAGAGCCGTCCCTCCCTGGAGACCGGGAATCGGCTGCTGGGACTCCCGCAGGGAAGGCACCGGGCAGAGGGTCCGGGGCAGCGCGGCGGGGGCCGGTCCCGCACTCACCCATCTCCCCCACGACGGCGCCGGGCAGCTCCAGAGTGTCGATGCCACCCACGATGGGCACGGCCTCAGCGGGCAGCAGGGAGCCGTAGGCGCGGTGGTGGTGGTGGTGGCGGCGGGCGGGCGGCGCGCCGGCGGGAGGCATCTCCTCAGGGGCCAGGAGGAGGCCGAGGGCAGGGGGGGCCGGCGGCCCGCAGCCCTGTGAGAGCCGGCACAGCTTGCTGCGGTCGCGGCGCTTCAGGTCCCGCCAGCGCTTCTTCAGGTCCTCCACGTCGCGGGGGCAAGCGGCCACCGGGTTCACCTTGTGCCGGATCAGCTCCCACACCTTCCGCTTCTGGCCCGGGGAAGCGCGGCCGGGCCCCGCCGCGAACAGCAGCTGCTCGTGCTTCAGCACCTGCTCGATCAGCACCTCCGTCTCCGCCTCATTGAAATTCGCCTTGCGCCGCTTCGGCGACTCCTCGGCCATCCTCCGCCAAAGGGGGCCGGGCCGGACCCCGCCCGGCGCCGGCGGGAGGGCGCGGAGCCGCGCCGGGGGGTGGGCATAAGGGTGCATCAGCACATGCAAATCTCCAA
>JAOEHY010002472.1:0-16176 GCA_025447955.1 Psilopsiagon aurifrons | reverse complement strand
CCCCCCCCCCCCCCCCCACGCAGGCCTCCTCACAAAAGTGTCCCATGTATTCACAAATTTACCTATGATCAATAAAAAAACAGTGCAGAAGAACTGTTCTGCTGTCTGCATTTCAAGGCACACTGTAAAAGTTAGAAAACCATCCAACTGAAAACACTGTTACCTTATCACTGATACGGTATTTGTTAGGTTCTTTAATCACATTCTTTTATCTGTCGGAATACCTCCTGCCATATTTACCTGGTTATGTTTTCTTTACCATGTCATTAAAGAAGTATGTATGATTTTATGAGAAATTAAACCAAAGTTATTATTAAAGTACTTTATATGTGCAATGAATCAAAGAGAGCAATGTACAAAAACTGAAATAATAAGGTATTTTTAAACAATTACAAGTAAGTAAAATACTACATATATGTAAAATCAAGACTTGCTAACTACAGGATCAATTTAAATATTTATGTAAAACTGCAAGAAAAGCTAACTCTGCTATAACCCTAAGGAATTAAGTGATTAAATAGTTCAAGTAGAAAGAAAATGGATGTTATCCAATATCCCTTGGTAGCAGAATGCAAGTATTTCCAAAGTTCAAGTCAACAGCAAATAGATTGAAACCACTTCTCTTCTTATCCACTCTGTTGCTTTCTTGATAATTCAAAAGCCCAAAAAACATCACTGTGTGTAGAAATGAAGTTTTATTATAATAAAATCTTGTAAATCCACCAAAGGAGCAAGAAGAAAACAATTCTTCTAGCAATAATTATTTTAAAGAGAAAATTTGCTATAGTGTAATGATCCAGCCAGTATAAAATACCATCTGATGCAGAAGACATCATCATCTGAGCTGCTCTGTCTTTTTAGAATCTTCCACATGGGAAGTATGTAGACTCATGATTGTTACTTGCATTTATTTGTACTATTTCAATCACCACAGTGCAGTACTATGCATTTCATAAAGGCAAACTTAACTCCTTCTCTACATTCATACATGTTAGAATTGCTTTCATCCAGCAGTCAATACAATTTTATTTGTACTCTGACTAGAGTTGCCAAAATTATATAACCAATTTTTTCCCCTCTGTCATGGAGTTTCGAAAGAGGGAGGAAGATTTCCAGTGCTCTCCTGACTCTTTCTTTATCCAGTTCATACATGCCCCATAAAGTATGAAGTATGTAAAGCTTCCCATTTTGGCACAAGAAATCTTTTGGTGGCGAGGGCAATCCAGATTCGCTGGGGGCTTCTTTTAAGACATTTCTTTTCCTCTATACAAAAAACTTGCCAGCTGATAATTGTTTACCCCCAAAGAAAGGGAATTTCTAGACACAGGGACTCTATATTCAAAAGTTAATAGAGCAGTAGGACTTCAGGAAGTGAGGGGGTGGGATTCAGAAGGAGCCAGCACCAGCATTCCCTACAGGAAAGGGTCGAAGCTGTGCTGTGAAGAATCAGAATATTTTCTTTCTGTCCAGAATATTTTAGTTTATGCTTATGAAGAACACCAAGCCATAAATTTAATCCTAAAAAGGGGTGCAGGCCAACAGGCACAAGTTATATGAAGGGGAAGTCCAACACTTTGTTTTTCCTAAATTCCAAAATAATCTATATTAAACACTGGAAAAGGTTGCCCTTAAAAAAGCTGACATGGATGAATCTCCATTCTTAAAGATACTTAAAACTCAGCTGGGCAAGATCCTGACCAAGTTATCCAAATTCTGAGTTATCTGTGCTGTAAGAAAGAGATCATATCCAACCTGAATTATTCAATGCTAAGAAACACTTTAACAAACGGGTTGATTTTTCAGGGCTGAATTATGGAAAAGAAGAATAAATAGCATGCTATTATTCTTGCCTTTCAGAGAGACAGCATTTTGCAATCTGTCCTGAAAACCAGTTTTCATAGGTTTCTAAGGATTTGCATTTATTAATGCATTGGCCTAACAAAGAGCTTATGAAAGACTAAAAAGACATTTTTTGAAATATACATTCGTATTATTCAAACTTCGATGACTGAAGGAGGATTAAAAATAATCCTGTATCAATGACCCATGTTTGTTTATGCAATTCAGAACACAAAAGTAACTCTCTTGTTGCTATTATGAATACTTGTGTTGTATTGCTGAGCTGTGGGCTGTCTGCCTAAAGGAACACGACAGTTCTTTAAGGTCTTACAAGGTCTTTGTTTGGAATCTTACATTTAAATTATTTAAAGACCATCTGATGATTTATGCAAAAGTGCTTCCTTTTCTTCTCTTGAAACTCACTGTGACAGTTGCAACTGCTGTTGGAAATTATGCCTATAGGACATCTGTTAAACAGATGCTACACAGGTGCCACATGGCAATCACTAATTTGGTAATATCGACACATTATTTTTTATCATGTTATCTTCATACAAGTACTCTAAAAAGGGTTCTGATAGGTATTCAGGAAATTCTGGAGGCAAGTCGATACACAAACAGAAAACATTTCTTACTCTGATGCCGTAAATGACATTGTGACTATGGTTCATTTTTATCTTGCTCCAATTCCATCCCAATAGCAAGCTGAAATGGATTTATTTACTTCAGCATGGTAAAACTTAACAATGTATCTAATTTTAATCTGAAGGATTTTTTACTCAACAAATTCATCATCCTGATAGAAACAAAGAAAAGTATTTTACAACAAAACCAAAGCTGTAGATAATACCTAAAAAAAATAGAAATTGATGAAGAGGTGAACACAAATGACACATCATTTTTGAAAAATAATAGAATCTGATAGCTTTTGTTTTCACTCCCCTAATCTCTTTGTATCACTACCACCTCTATCTTTTTGTCCTCTTACCTTGCATTCTCCACTTCCCTTGTATTTTCTCTTCTTCACAAAGCACAATCATTCCTCAGAATAACTAAGAGCAAAATACGTAAAAACCTGGTGGGTATCTAGACAGCAACTGTACCTGTTACTGTGCCTGCCTAACCTGTAAGGACAGGGATTTTTATCATCTGGATTCATTTACAAAACAATGAACCTTCCATGGTAGTGATTTCTTATGCCATCAGAATAAAATATTGCTTCCAAATATCAATTTATCACAGAGCAGCTGTTTATGAGTCAGTTATAGTATCTACATCTTTCTTGTAAGTATTAATTACTTGCAAGAATTCTTTACAAATAGTAACTTAGAGTCTTGGAACTTTCATACGCATTTTACAGGCTGCAAGACAAAAGTGATTTTACGCATCACTGGCTAGTGATTTAGTGTCTGAACTGACATGCAGATTACATTCATTCTGTATCTACCAGTGGTATAATAAATCCAAAACTTGGCGACTTTTCATGTGCCCAGTACTGCAGGATCAGTACCTCAAAGCCTGAAGAGAGGTATCTGCTGTTACACAGACTCTATGCACCCTGTTGTAACCTGAAGGTGCATTATTTAATGAATAATCTCATTCATACAAATCTAAGCAGGATGCAAGGTGCCACATCACAAACTGCCAGGAGCCATGCATCAATTACACAAAAGATCCAGATACCCCCTTTACCTCTTCTTACTTTTATCCTTGCCAGCTGAATGCTCTGCTTAGCTATTGTGTAAAGGTCTGAGCGGAGAACAGTGCGCTTACCACCTTTCCTCTGCTTAAGCAGTCTGCTGTGTACACATGCTTGGAATATACTTACTGAGAAGACAGACTCTGGACTAAGGACCAAGTTACTTAACAGTGTAAAGATGGTGATACCTTATGAAATACCCTGAAGATAATTTTAGGATTCCAGGATTCTGAACTGTCACACAGTGGGGAACTTCTGGATTTATAAAGTAACTGAGTGCTTAAAGATCACAATTTTAGATTTAGGAACTGAAAGTAAGTATTACCTGGAAAATAAAAACACAAAGCCCAGTTTACTAATCAAACCTTCATGCTTTCAAGATCCAATAAGCTTCAGTCAAGTTTTTAGTTCCTAAAGCTAAAAAAGAATATTGGTAAATAGGACCAAGCCTCTTTTGTGACTTTGAACACTTTACACAAATTGCTATATGAACTTTTTATATGAAGGGGTTTTGTTTGGTTGGGTTGGTTGTTTTTTTTAAGAACCTTACTTGAACCCTGATCCTTCGGCATGCTTCTACTGCAGTTGAAGGGATTTTTTTGGTTTGGTTTGTTTTTTTAAATTGTTTTTAGATTAAAAACTAAGATTGCAAATGCAGAGACTGAATAAATAGGCACCAATTCATACAATGCCATTATGCTTGTCTATTATATAACAGTAGAGTCAAAGTTTTGCGAGAAAATTCCATCCTTATAATTGGTTTATTTATGAATTACTATAAAGGCCCTAACATAGATAACTGCTGTCTACAAAGAGCAGTCCTGTGGGTTCAGGTAACAACAAATTCCCCAAAACTCAATTGTTGCTGTCACAAAGAACTATAAGGTGGAGCTGAGTCACGTAAACTATTGTTCTATTAATTTGAAATTACTTAAAAATTTTGACAAAATGCTGAGTGAAAGTCAACTACTGAAGACAAGCAGAAGTTTACACGTTCCAAGTACAGTCCTCTTTCCATTCTTGAGCAATATATATTTGGGCATAAAAACTCTACCAAAATTGACAATATTATAATTGTCTTTATTTATTTACCTCCATTCTTTTCTAATATAGGTTATGGTAAATATGCCTGCTCCGCAATCCAATTAGTGCCATCAACACTGTACGGTAACACAACTTAGTAATTCATTCCTCCTTAGAGGTATTTTGTGGATGAAACCTTGAATTTTACTGGAATCACTGCAAAACTATTAAACACTCATTTGTAATTTTGTAATTTTAACACTTGTTGTTCAGCATTGGGAAATTCATAACTCATTGGGTCAACAGCTTCAATCTTGCATCTCAGAGTCTAGTATTTGGCCAAAGATGATAGGTTTGAGCATGGCATATTTGTTTCATGTATTGTAAGCATATTTCTGATTAACTAGAAAATGCAAACAGCAATTTATGAATAGTTGATACCTTTAAGTTAAGGAAACATGCAAACCAGACTGAATTATATAAAATAACAGGATAGTGAAATGAAGTACTCAAAAGAACATTTCCACTTCTTATATACAGTTTGGAACAAGAGCAAATAGCTGTAGAAACCCATGAAAACAATCCAGTAGAATAAGATATATAAAAAATAGTGTTAAACTGCTTCCACACAACTCTAAATCAAGCTTGAATGGAGCCTGCTCCTAACAGTTCCACAAACCAATATTTGTGCTCAATTACCATTTTAATTTTGCTTATGAGCAAAATTTTTGTCATTTTGTCTCTGAGGCCACTATCCAGCTAGGGCAGTAGCCCAAGGCACCCATGTAATTTTCTCAGTTCAGGAGAAAGGAGGACATCTAACTTCGAAAAGACTGTAATGCTACCATTCAGTAAGACATGGGAAAGCATTATGAGACATAGTAATTTTTTGATATCAGAAATGTCAGAAGGTTTAATTATCAAAAGATTTCCAAGGTCAAAGGCACTATTAACATTTGCTCTTTTACAACAGTAAGGAGCCTCCGTCCCTTTCTTCCCTTTACCTCTCCTCCTTTATATTTCGTAATTTACAGAAAACTGACTTCTGGATATCCTTTGCCCAAAGAAAGAGGTATGTCTGGAGGAATCTCTGGAATTTACATTATAATGGTACTAGAAGGAGAAAATTTGAGCTTGCTGTACAGTTACAAGAATGATGTATCTGTCAGAGCTCTGACTGCCTCTTGCCTTTCCAGAGGGCCTGGCTGCTTGGGCTCAGGGCCAGTTTTGACAGCGCAGCTGTGGAGCCTTGAAAGAGAGCTGTGAGAAATCTGAGCAGATTCCTGCCAGATTCGCCTTTGCCCAAGAGACGTCTTCGAGCTTAGGTCTTGCCCTTGCTCTCTTGGCTGAGTTATGCTGCCAATATGACCTGCATCCAGCTTCCCACCTCCTGGTTCTGATCCAGATCCTGTAAACTCCAGTTCCCAGTTTGACCTTGGACCTGCCAGAGAAGCCCTAATGAGGAGCCAGTCTGGACTGACCCTGGCTACCATCACCATCAGTCACTGTCACCTGCTCTGCTTTTCCTATGTGGGTACCATGGAACTAGATCTGCTGCAGTGGTGTAACTGCCCTGGCCTTGCTCGCTTTCACTTCCAGCCCCATCCACCTTCCCTTTACGGAGCATCCAGCCCTTGCTGCTGGGTGCAAGGGCTGCATCCATGTGTGCATTCAACACACCTCATCAGCAATCCCCCCATCAGGCTGATAATTTCCCAGCTACTTTCTGCAAATATGAGATAATGGACTGACTTGCTGCAGAATAACTGAACTCCCAATTGACTCAACTCTTGTCCTGCTTAAAAATGAAGGAATAACACAGGAGCTAAGGGGGAGTTATGCGGTAGATCCTTGCAGATTTCCCTAGGCATGACAGCTTGTGCTTAGACCAACTGAAAGATGTTACCTGATCAGAGGTACTGGCTAACTTCTTGCACTAACAATCCAGTCAGTCCAGACAACTCCCCCAGGTAGTTTGTGCTGCAGATGTAGGAATAGACCAAGCTGTACATAAATCAGGAGATTTAAATAGTCTCTAGAAACTGTCTATGCATATACAGGAAGGAAAGGGTACACAGAACAGTCTTTGCATACAGTTAAAACAGCTTAGATATATTTTCTGTGCAGTTTAAGATAATTGATAGAAACTGCTGATGTACATTCTGGAGTAGTTGCTGGCTCAGCTGGATGGTAACAGTCCCATGATTCTCATTTGATTCAGCTGAAGATGCCATCACAACAATGACTGCAATGGAAAACTCCTGGCACCATCTGTACAGCAACTGGTCTTTCTGTTGAAAACACTTAATTCCCCACGAGTATTACTCTGATCATAAGATTCCAGTAAATTACTGTTTTAAACTGACAGCCTGTCACTACCTGTGCAAAGTATCGTGTCAATACATCCAGTGAGCATGCTCAAAACTGGTGTAGCACAGTACAGGTCAGGGCTTACTAGCAATCTGGAAAAGTTACCTGAAACAGGTCCTGTTTTCTATAGAACAGCTTTTTGGAAACTTTATTGTCTATTTTAGTTTTATGACATATAATTTGATAGAATTTCATAATCATCTCCTAGTGCCACCTCACCAGCTCCTTCATCCAGTGCATTCTTTACCTTGAGTAAAATACCTTCTGCTTTACCCACCTTTAAAACAAGAGATTATTTAACTGAAAGCTATTGCGAAATTGTAGAAAGAACACAAATCAATAAATATGGAAAATGGATTGTTTAATTACACACTGAAGAAAAACTTTAGCTCTTGTTAGTGCAATATCCACAAAATATTTTCTTGCACTTAGAACATGAAAACAGTATTTAAAAGTTGGGTATTACTCTGCCCTTATGCTGGGCTACTTGCAAAGCACCTCAAGCAGTAAAATAAAATGGAATATGAATTAGATTGGAAGAAAATGTTCCTTAACATCTTGTCGATTCATATTGTCAGCTTTAATGCATGCATTGATGAAATAGCAGAAAGTAGAGGATAAATTTCTAACTAAATATCTAACTGCACTAGTTGACCCTAAAATATATAAAGCAGACTAGAAGTCCTGTTTATAAAGTGCAACCTACAAATGAACTGAAAGTAATTTTAGACAGTTCATCCAGACAGACAGGATATAGATTTGCTTTTGTCTTTATATTCCTTATCAATTGGAAATTTTTACAGAATACTCTGTATTATTTTCTCTTCTTGAGGCAGGGGGAAAAAGGCAAAATGCTTTTTACTTTACATGAACCACAGGCAACAGCTAGGAAAATGCTGACATTAGAGGCTGCATGGCAATGTCTTACTGCAGTTCAATATTGATTCAAGACTGGCCTCTGTCTCACAAATGCCTTTGGTAAAAAAATGGAGTGTTAATCTAACTGAACAGCAATCCATTTCTTAATTGTTATGTTTCAGAAATACAGAGAGTACACAGAGGTGTGGGGTTGTTTTCTTCCTTTCAATACCAATGCTATTCATCTGAAAATTAATTATAAGTGTGAGGAGTTAGTGAAAACAGTTTTACCATGTTCTTAGAGATCAATGCATTGAGATACAGAATCTTTTAGGTTCTTCTTCTGTGGTTCCGCTTTTGCAAAAGTTACTAATGATTGAACATTATTATCAAAGATTTATAAAAGTTCACCTACCTGAAATATGTTAAGAATCTTAATATTCAAAGAATTGCACCTCATATAAACCATTTACCACAAATAGCATTTCCTTATGCCTTTGCTGATTTATGCAATGTACCTGCTACTGTCTCACCTAGTAGTACACATAATACCATATAAATAGATCCTACATAAATATATATGATTTCCACATCAGAAAGTGAAAGGAGTACTTCTACCATACATCAAATGAAGAGCATCAAAAGTAAGTTTCATGTTATAAGATTAGGGCAAAGTCATTCCAGAATTGGCGACCTACTGGCAAAGCTCTTGCAGTTCAAAACCAACATAGTCTTCAGGTAATTTTGCCTTCAGTGATAACAGAGATGGAAAAACTTTTGCCTTGAACAGTCACTTTGTTGGCTGTTTGTCAAATTATATGAACTTAAATTGCATGAAAAACATTATCCTCTTAAATATCTAGGGAACAAAGTGAAAGAATTGAGGTATGTGGGAAAATGGGATTAAATGAGCCATAGACATAACACAGGAATAGATAGGCAGTTACTCTTAATAACAGCTGTAATCTCCAAAGGCCTTTATGAGTAGCTGTGTGTTAATTATATGAGTCTGATAATGCAGACAGGGACTATAATTAAAATTATTTTTCCATTACAAGAGAATGGCTGACTGAAATGCAGTTGAAATATACTGGCATTAGGCAGTCACCTGCTATTATGCTATCTTGACTTATCTCATGGAAGGGATCCTCCCATAAGAATTGCGTTAATTGCTGTAAAATGGAAAAGACAGTCATCTACCCCCGGGGTGTACAGCATGTTTTTAGTGCCATAATTCTAAAGTAAAATTTAAGATAAAAACATCTGAAGCATGGTTTTGTTGGAGAGCAGCTGTATAAAAAGTGTAATGACCAACCCCAGTCTAAAACAAAGCCTACATGTTTGATAGGAAGAAAATTACTTCTAACAGCATTTAGGTATTCAACCTCCCAGGGTAATAAGAATTAACTTAACCTCATTTAGGCTCAAGTAGTTTACTGATTCAAGCAGTAAACTATCCAGGTGGCCAATAGCTTCTGCCTAGGTCAGTTCCACAAAATCACTAACTTAGAATCATAGAGTAGTTTGCATTGGAAGGGATCTTAAAGTTCATCCAGTTCCAGTCCCCTCCCATGGGCAGGGACACCTTCCACTAGACCAGGCTGCTCAAAGCCCAGCCAACCTGGCCTTGAACACTGCCAGGGATGGGGCAGCCACAGCTTCTCTGGGCAACGTGTGCCAGTGTCTCACCACCCTCATAGTGAAGAATTTTTTCCTAATGTCTAATCTAAATCAACCCTTTTTCAGCTTAAAGCCATTATCAACCACTTTCTGACATAAAACACTTGAATGACTGGCTTCTTCTAGCAGTAACTGCAGTAAAATAAACACAATTCAGGGAAGAGACAAAAATGCAAGTCATGGCAGTGATGTTCTTACACAGATAATTAAACTTTCCTATTCCCATAAATAATGCAGTGCACAGTGCTCATTCATGCTTAGTATAATTTCTTCAGTCCTATTGAGCTGAAGGGAAGGTTTGCTATTATGAGTTCTTTCAAGAGGAGAGCAAGGCAGGACAGATGGCCATGACCTGTTTTGAAAACTGAGACACGAAGTCTTGGAGAAGACAGAAATTGATCTGCTTGATATCTTTATCAGTGCATGGTACTATTAGGTACATGGACATAATAACCTCCGGACCCCATCACTTCCTTTAAAAGAACATGTGGTTCAACAATGACCATCTCCAACATGACGCTAGATTGATAGGCCAGACAGCTCTAGTGGGAAAGACTTCACTCCTGTGAAAGTAAAACTTTGGAGCAGCAAAGCTACAAGAGAATAGAGAGGCCATGCAAATCAGTGCAATTCATGCATCAAAGAGTTGTGAAAACAGATGTTCCCCTCTTCTTCTGAGGAACATTGTCAAAGCATTTACTTGAGCTTTTTTCTCACTGTTCTACAACTCCAGAAGCTACCATTAAACTTCATGCCACTAAACAATTCTTACACAAGTTTGGACATTTATATTGTTTATATGGCATCACTACACGGCTTCTGAGATCTCAAGAGGACATATGTAGGCCCTTCAACATTGCTGGATATAATCTAGGTACCAGCTGTGCCCTGTAATAGAAGCTAACCCTGGTGGAAGAGAGAAATAGATAAAGTACAGTGAGAACGTAAATGGGAAAAAATTACTTTTCACCCCATTTAGAGCCACACACTACGATTGGCTAAGAAAAAAAGCATTATTATTCATTATTGTATCATAGCAACCAGCAGGAGCTCCTCTCAGGGCTTCACAGTACTCATTGCTGTAAACTTCCATCACTTTTGGGGTTTGCTAGATTTTTAATGAAGTTTAAAATGTAAATTAGATTTACCATATAATAGCCATGAAGACGTATATCTTGTCAGAAGCAAATATTATTCTACTGCAACACTTTGGTGAGAATACTACAACAATAATACATAAGATCAAATTGCGTTGCACTGAAACTCAGAAAGCATTAACGTACTTTTCAATACTCCTTGTTGCATTGCTGTAACTTAGAAGAGTTATAACTTAGAAGAGTTGCTGTTGATGTAAACCTTTTATTCACCTACTGATCCTCCTATATTCTCTCATAGTAACAGAAAAGCTTACCTTTTCAAGGACACTGTATTTTGCAACTTGGGGCAAAAAAGAAGTGTCTTGATAATTTTCACTGTAAAATCTGGAGTGGAATCAGAGTAATTAAAATCACATATGCCCAGTAAATACCGTAACAATAGGCTGCAACATAGAATCATAGAATAGTTAGGGTTGGAAAGGACCTTAAGATCATTCAGTTCCAACCCCCCTGCCATGGGCAGGGACACCTCCCACTAAACCATATCACCCAAGGCTCTCAACCTGGCCTTGAACACCGCCAGGGATGGAGCATTCATCATAGTTAAGTTAGAACTAATAGAAGAAGAAAATTCTATTTTTTAGTAGCAAAATAACAAGAAAAAAGTTTTGAGAAAGTAAATCCTTCCTGAATAAGCTATTGTACTAACAGGTCAGAATGTCTACTGTGAACCTGATGATGAAGGCTAGATTTCAATCTTTATTCTTTAGAAAAACTATGGAAGAAACACAGTAAATGTATCTCCATTTGCTGGTTACATATCATTTTTTATTACCTTCATCAGCTACATGTGTGTCTGAAGCTAAATCCTCCCTTATTCCGACTTTCACTTCAGGATATATACATGTCATCATATTCTTCAGCATCAGGACATTTAGACCACGTGTAACTTCTAGTTCATTCCCACAGAGTAACTAAATACCTGCCCCATGGCTGAATAGCAGTCTCTAAAACTGAAAGCTGCATTTTGTTAATAGATTCAAGAGCGCTGGAACTGGTTTTGTTCCTTTAACTCAATAATTAGAAACAGTTGTAACAGTACTGCTTCCCAATAAACTAAGAGCTGTCTCAATCTTGATTTTCAGCTCTCCCAAGAACTTTTATGGGAGAAAGAGATACTCAGCACTCAATGAATTGGGCTGGATTGAAAAAACCTGTGTGAACCAAGAAAAGAAAAAATTGTGATGATAAGAAGAGCTCCAGCAGGAAAATCATAAAGCTTGAGCCATACTAATGCCTGCCAAAGCTTTGCATGCATTATGAAGCTGGACTGTAGGTGTACTCTGAGATAGAAAAATGTAAAATTGATTTCCAAAGACAGATCTGAATGTAAGAAAAAAACCCACCCCAACCAAAACCAGAAAATCTGCAATAAATTCATACACACAGAATGACAATATTTATGACCTTGTTTATGAGCTTGCCATATTGCTGGATAGGGGAAGGAAAAAATAAATGTCGCTTTCAGGTGGCAGAATTAACAGGTATTATGCCTTCACTATTAAGTTAGATAATTCCCTCTCACTGGCATGTGAATACTTACCTTGTTAAGGCATTAGCATGTTCCTCTGCATGTTTCAAGCTTCTGCCAACTCACATCCTCCCAGTTTCCAGGCACAGTCTAGGAGACAGAACATCACCATGACCATTCCCATTAAGCAGACTGGATATGAGCACTCAGTCCTGAGGGCCAAGAGGGTTCATTAGTACAGGCGCAGGCCAACCCATGCTAGCTGGCCACAGTTTCTGCAAGCATTCCTAGGCATGTAATGTACCAGTAGAGATTCAGCCCACTGATTGCACTAATATAATGTGCATATAATGGAAACAGGCTCTTTGATTTATCCATCCTGCTTGTTCAACATATGTTCAAAATAAAAAGCTCTATTTAAATAAAAAGCTGCACTATCACAGATTTCTCACTCTATAACCATCTCTTCCTCTCTAATAAAATGCTTGCTTTAACAATAACATAATTAAAACCCAATTCAGTGATGCATTTCCTTATTCAGAGGAATACGATAGTGAAAGAAAAACAGCATGGCAGTTTCATCCAGGGAAAGTATCTCCCTGGTTCTTTTCAGGAGGAAGTATATTGCTGTTAATTTTTTATGTGACATTTCAGTACTACAGAGCTAGATGCATTAAAAATGTAAATTGAATATTTCTGTTTAAATATTGAACAGAGCCATAATCTGTACAGTTCTTATTTCTCTACATAAGGCAAGATTATCACTCTACAACACTTGCACCACTTGTTATTTTCCTACTGAGATATTTGAAATAAATCTGGAACTTGTGATTAAGCACAACATTAATTACTTGTCCCGGTTTTGGTTGGGATAATTTTCTCCCCAGTAGCTGGTGCAGTGCTGGCTTTTTGGCTGGTGTGTTGGCTTCAGTCTGAGAACAACCCTAACCCCAAACACAGCCTCTGGTATATGACAAAGATTTACAAAAAGGAGTAGTGTAGCAGTGGATACTGTAGAAGTGGAAGTGCTGGAGAGGTAGGGAAGAGATGGAAGTAAGGTGACTGCTTCTCTTCTCAGCACTGTCAACCTGAATTGTCTGTAAAACAACCTGAATGAAAATCAGCTGTGTCACTTGTGACAAACCATGCTAAGATAAGAGAGGCTGGGAAAGTTCTATTTAGACAGGAGTAGAATTTATAACAATAAAACATTAAAGCAGTGTCCAGTTAAAGCAATTGAAATGTATCATCAATGTATATTTGTTTTCCTAGATTCCTGTGAGTGCAAAATTATCTTAAAAACTGGTGAGACTGACAGTTCTAGTGTAAATGAGAACACTATACAGAGCACTAAGCTCTTTATACAGCCTATGACCTCCTCAGCATGCCACAGGTTTTCGAAGGTTTCAGGGCCCTTCAGTGATAAATGAGTGTTAAGTGTGAGCTAGAGAGCCTTATGACAGGGTTGAGTTCAGACAGAAGCCCAAACCACTGTCCCCAGGAAGGTTTTTTGAAGCACAGTGCCCAGTGCAGTTCTCTCTGAAAGGCATTCAGACAGCACACCTCAAAACCACTTTGAGGAATTAATCAGCATAAAGCAGTTCTTGACAACTGAAAGATTTGGCTTAAAATTGCATCGCTGCTCTAAGCCAAACTGCTAATACAGACACGCTGCTAATGCTACAGTAATTAGCATAAAGAGAACATATGCTTGCAAAACAAAATGTTCAGGTCATAAATCCTTTTCAACAACGATTCTTTCAATCCCAGTACACCATGTCCTTATCTCGTCCAGAGGGTTAGTATCAGTGTCACTGGTAAAGACTCTGGGTTTACTCTATTTGTATTTCTGGAAAACCTACTTCACGTTGTAAATTTTCCACAGTGACTTAAGGCCAAATAATTTTATTTGTGAGATAACTGGACAAAACTGACGCTTTAGAATACTTGGCCTCTCCAAATTCAACCTGGACTCGCAGGATGAGGCAGAACAAATAAGAAATTGCTTGTTTGAAAGTAAAAATAATGTGAAAGTAAAACAGTTCTTATGTTAGCCAAAAATGTCTGATAGTGAGTGGCCTCTCTCTTGGGGAGGCTATTCAGAGCAAAAATTACCTTTCTCCAGCTTAATGAGAGCTCCCACATACTGCAAATTCTAATTAAGCTTCTATCCTCGGACTTCTATAAATAGACAACACCTACATTAAAGACTGCAAAAAAAGAAAGCTGATGCTGTTTGAAGAACTACTTGCACTTATTTACCATGTCACATTTTCCTGCATCATGTGTGAGCAAATGAGGAAACATTTATTAGAACAATTTCTTAATGAGTTTCCTAGGACAAAAAAACCCCAATATGCCAAGAACCTGGAAAATCAACACTATCAGACAAAATTTTATACACTTCTATAGAATTTCATCTCAGAAAAGTACTCTGTATGAAGGCCCAAATCATCTACTGCACCATATACCTGAAAGAACTGGCAACTCTAATGGTAATCTGTGCGTTTAGGATGGGCAGACAGCAGATCAAAGGGCACATGATCTCCTTATACACATCTATTTTGTGGTGCTTTTTTATTTTTTCTTATTTTTTTATTTTATAGATTAGCAGTGCTTTTGGCATAAAACTATTCACTGCTCACACAAAACACCCCAACTCTCCATATTTTAAATAAGAGGTTTTCATGAGGTACTATACTATCTAAGGTAATTAAAATCTTTCACAATGCAGCCTTGTTATAACTTGGCTCTCTGGGAAAAATTTGCTTTATGATGCTTCTATCAACTTTATTTTGAAGCTTGTCACAAACAGGACAGATAGGTTAATTTGAGGCATATAAAAGGGCAAATGTGCCACTGCCAAAAACTTCCATTAATAACCATAGTATAGAAGTGGGCACTAGTTTCCCCAATATATTCTCTAAAGCAGACTCTGGATACTGCTGAAGTATCACTAGAAGTTGGCTCATTAGGAAATAATTAACTCCATTTGCACAGCCAAACCAAAATTTTATTAGAAGGCAATAAAATACATAAAACCATTTGCAAGCATCAGCCTGGTTATACATCTTATCTGGAAAACACCAGAAGCAACTGAAATGGGTAGCTGCATATGATGCAAAATTCCACAAAAACATTTTATATTACATTTGCTTATGAAAATCGAGCTGCTAAGAACTGAGAAAAAAATTAGTGTGACGACTGATCTGTAAATAAACCAGAGGTCAGCCAGTAAGCACAGAAGGAGTACCTAAGCTTGAGGGATTCATTTCCTCCAAGTCTGTCCACAAAGACAACCACCCCACCCCCTTCTCTCTTCCCAGCATGAGAAGTTTCGAATGACCCCTGTTCATCTTCTGGTGGTTCTGAGAAAGGCAAATAGCTTACACTCACCTGCTTAGGCATCTGCCCTCCCTGGAGGATCTTCCTGTTTCTCCAACAGCATGAGGTATAACTGGAGAAAAGCTGGCTGTTGTAGGCAGGGAGAGCTAGGATACACTATTAGCTTCTTGTGAAATGCCTGAAAGGACAGAGACCCTGCCAAATAAATAAACCAAGCAAAGTGTAGTCTCCTGCAGCATAAGGGACAGTAATCCTTGATGCACTTGGAACGAGAAGGAAATTGTTGCTACTAAAGCACAACTGAACTTTCAAATATCTGTCAGAGAGCAAGAAATTGAGTTAAAACTTGTTCAAAGTCTGTCCCCAGCAGCTTGTCTCTCTTTTGAGTGGAGAAGATTTTATTTCCATTCATTATTGATGAATGCTATCACCGAATAGTAGCCTGTCTTCTATTTCCCTCGAGAAACAAACTTCTCAAGGAATTTTAGCAGTGTTTGGCTTTACGCTTTTTGAATGGAAATATTTCCAATATTCAAAATCAGCATAAGAAACTATTGTATTTAGTCTGTGGGTTGAGAATTAACTGCTGAAAACCACTTTTATGTCTGTGTCATGGGTTCAGCAGTAGCAGTCATTTTTCTCCTTCTTAGTAGTTGATGCAGTGCTGTGTTTTTGACTTGTGGCCTGAGAACAGTGCTGATAACACCGATGTTTTAGTTACTGCTTAGTACATT
>JAOEHY010002468.1:0-37225 GCA_025447955.1 Psilopsiagon aurifrons | reverse complement strand
TGTGAAACATGAGAGCAACACATGGATTTCTTTTCCTTTCAGTGCTGGTTTGAAAGAGAAGATGATAGCTTGCTACTGCTATCAAAAGTTTTTCAGCTCAAGTAGTGTTAATCTTTAGACTGAACCTGGATGTTAGAAACTGCTCAAACCAGCTAATACCACGTGATAATGTCACTTCTTATTTTGCCTTTTTATAAACCTACAGAGCTGTAAATTAAGTCGTTAAGAACTATTTTTAATATTGTATTGCACTAATATTTGAAATATTATGAAAAATATCAGGTGCTGAATAGTTCAAATTAGATGCCTACGTTTAGCAGGTATTTTTCACTTAATTTGTATGTATGTGAATTCACCATCCATAAAAAGGAGATAATACCCCCCTCATTTCCCAGTGTTATTGCAAAGAGAAATACATTAGTGTATATGAAGTATTTGAACACTGCAGTGATGAGCACCATGGAATTGCCAACAGGAAATTAAGACTGCTTTAAGAACAAGGTCTGAATAGCGGTAATAAATAAGGCTTAGGCTATACATTGGACCATTAAAATAAACTAAAATACTGAACAGCTTATCATTATGCTGGCACAGGCTATTCTGCACACCCAATATGAGAGGGGTCCTCAGAGAGAGGGCATAAGCAGAAAATGCAGCTAGTGACTGTAACACAATGCGTACGCACACACCCCTTTAATTCTGACACCAGAAATTTTGTGACAGCTAGACTTGACATTCATAGGTCGTTATCATAATAAAAAGAGTATAAATTCAGAAAAGCAGCATTATTCACGTGAAAGAAAAAACAATGCTGAAAACATACCTGTAGGCAGACAGGAATACTCGGTACTGCTCTAAAGATTCCATTTTAAAAAGGTGGTGACACATAGAATTCTTTTTGCTTGAATCTTTTAATTTAAGAGTGAACACTTATCATAACTGATGAACACAGGTATGCGAGTTCCTCTGATCCAGTTCTTCTTCCCACTAGACATCTGTACACAACTACAGAAGACCATTATTCCTACTTCTTTGGGAACACACTTTGTTTAATTTCATGGCATAATGCTTAGATACACACATACACACTCTTCATTCACCTGTTCAATTCTCTGTGATCTTTGCCTATATGAAGAACAAAGGTAGAGATTTCAGTATGTGCTTTAAGACCACAATGAAGCAAATTGTGCTCCTATATAACTGGGATTATACAGCAGGGCTGAAACCTTCTCATTCATAGAATTAATGGGTTACTTAGTATGCAAGTGATAGCAATAATTAAATTAATTGTCATGTGTATTTACACATAACGAGTGCCTTTGCCATAAGCTATTATTAGCACTTATAAGCTAATTCATAATGAGGCAGCAGAACTAAGCGTGAGGATGCTAGTGCTTGCATTTTAGTCTTCTAGAGGAGCATAACATCATGTCCGCTCCTACTCTGGCACCTTGTTTAATGCATGTCAAATCCTGCAGCCCTTCCTCAGGTAAAAATCCCAAACAAAGGTTTTCACCCAAGCAAACAGTCAGAAGCCAAGTAACAGTACTGCTGCCTTTATAAACAAGTTTTGACTGGGCTTTGCCACCAGTGCTGAGCTTTACTGGGCTGCTCAGATGCTGGGTACTTGCCCACTTCCAGAATGCACTGCTGGGCCTGTGCTCCGTGCAGTCACATTCACTCCCAGTGCTTTTAAAACAAAACCAGACTGACACAGAACTACAACTCTGGACCTCATTAAAAAAATTCTAGGCCAAGGGTCATTTTTTTCATATGCCTTCATGTCGAGAGAGCAGTCATGAAATGTAGTGCTCTAGTGTGAGATAATAAAATGCCTTTAGTACATTCCTCTGCCTCACTAGATGCAGCTGTCACAAAACAACAGTAACACTCCTGTGCAATAGATAATAGAAGAGAAGGTAGCCTGTTACACACTCCAAAGGCTGTTGTAAACTTATTTAAAAACATGGATCTATTGCAATAAAGTTAACATATTGTTTCAGATTCACACTTAAGTCCAATTTATCTGGCTCCCCATAAACAATGGCAGCACCTAATTTACAATACTTGTTTCTAGGCAATTTCATTTAATTTTTGAACTTCAAATAATATTTTTATAATGTTTTTTATATTTTTTTTCTCCACTGACATCAAACTAGTCACATACTAGTCCATGGATAAGAAATTCAATGCTAGTTTTCCTCTAAAGAAATAGTAAGGCTTAGACAAGCAGAACTATCTCTTCACATTAATTTTAAGTTAATGATGAGCAAAAGACAGACTGGTAAAGGAGAGTCATCAGTCCTATGCAGGAAGGCAAAGACACATCCTGCAGGCAGTCTTTGCAGATACATGACTTGGAGCAGAAAGAAGTTACTGTGATATGAATGCTTTGTTAAGAAGCAGGTAACAGCTGAGATGATGTGCTCCACACCTATGCTATACCTGGTATAAAGATAGATCAGGATTTATCTCATGCACAGCAAGTATGCAGGGGAGAACCACAGATGAGATAATCAGCCTGTATTTAGATCACTACATTCATAATAAAGCAAACCAAACTCTACTAATTAGTAACCACTCCCACTAGGTTCTCCTTGTTAAGAAGGGTGCTCTTGCCACAAGGTAACTAACTAAAAGTCTAGTCAAAGCATGGCAGCCTATAAGTTTCTGAGTCAGTAGGTCAAATTACAGAATAGCATTCAACAAGTTCCTAATTTACAATAAAATTACAAAATTACTTACTTGGCTTTTAGGTTTAAGCTGGTTAATTTATATATGAGAGTATTTAATGTTTTTCTTTACGTGAGGCCAATGCTAAAATTCTGAAGCAACGACAGAAATGGTAACAGAAGATTTTAATTACCTGTATTGAATGTTTGGCACAACATACAGACATGATCAAGGGACATACAAAATTCCCAATTCAAAATTTTCCAAAGCTAGTATTTGGCAAAGCCGGTTTCTGACAGATGAGATGAAAAGTAATCCCAGGTGAGACACATGCACTGACAGAGACTTTGGGGATCAGCCATTCAAAATGCAAAGTGGATTAATTAGCAGTGTCCACCCTTAATCAAGAATTCTGGGAGCTGAAAAATTCAATGTCTGGACCTCTCCGATGATTACAAACTCCAACAGAGGCAGAAAAACCAAAGTGCTAGAACTGATGGAAAACTTTTAGAAGAAATAGACCCTGCATGCCTGGAATGTGAAGGGCAGACTATACAGGAGAAAAAGAAGCTGTCATTAAGACCTTGTCAAGGGAGGGCAGCAATGCAATAGGATAATGAAGGGAAGGTTCTCATTTAATCCTGGCACAGTTTGATTAGATGTGTATTTCTTTAATTTATTTGCTTAAGCCTTTAATAAACATTTGTCTACAGATAAATATCTTGACCTGTGTTCACCTGAACTCCCCTTTATTTAATGACTGATTACTGCAGAAGTACTTCTCTGATGTTTCAGCATTATTATTTTACAAATGGATTTTACTAGCTCATTCCCAGATGTATAGTCTTCAGACTCAATAAGCTTTCTGTATAAACAACAGATTGAATGGCCTTTGACTTATTAGCTTATAGAAAATTAATTTCTTAGTGTTAATTTTTGGCCTAGGGACAGCTGCCAAATGCTTAAGGTAGCTGCTAGAACTACAGACAATATCACACAAGTCAGAGATGGAAAGATCTATTAGGTTATTTCCTTCGACTACAAACTGATGAAGAACTGCAATCAATGAATCACATGCCTGTCATGTCCCATACAGTATATACTCAATTGTGTTTTCTGGTTTTACACAGCTGCAGCCACAAAACCTCTCCACTTCATTTGTTGCTTCATGCTACTGTAAACCAGACATGTTTGAAAAAATGAATAGTCAGTAGAAACTTATGAGCTTTACAGATATGAAGCAAAGAAAAAGCCAATGCACCCATCAAGTCCAATCCCCTTCACAATCAGAACTACAGTTTTAACCAGTGACCCTCATATTAACTCTGGTAATGCAAAGCTCAGCTCAAGCATGTTTTGAAAAACACTCAGACCCTAAGGGCTCCAAGTACTAAGGACTTACTGCCCCTCAGCAAATTGTTCCCATGTTCAATAAATACACTGGTGTAAAACTGTCTTTGATTTCGTATTTAAATTTCTCAGACTGCCAGTTACAGCTACTGAGCCAACATTGCTGAGTCGGTGCCTGCTAGCAGATACATTCTGCTCTATATTCTGCACTGTATTCTTAGAGAAACACCTCTGATGCTATATACCTTCAAAGTTCTGTCCCCATATGTGTTTCAGTTACCCGAGAACTCATTTTCTATAGATACAGACCTTCATAAAGTAAATCCCAAAGACATCATTGCATTTTGACCCCCTCTGAGAGTCTCTTCACTTTTATACATCCCCAGTGTTGAAATGGCCAGAACTGACTTGCCAGAGAAGTCGTAGTGACACCTGCTATATCTCATAGATCCTTGACAAGATACATGTACACAGGCAGTCCAAAGTAGCATTTGACTTGCTGGTTCCATTTATCTCATTTACTGGCCCTTAAGGTCCCTTTCAGCATTACTGCTTTCCAAAATAGCTCCTATTAAATATTTCATATTTGGTTACTATTCCCCATACTAAATCTCATTCAGTTTCCTGTGTATCCTTGTGGATCTTTGAACTGTTCTCTATCGATTTCTGCGTCAGCAATAATGTTTCTGACATCTTTCACTACAATTTCTCATAAAGATCTTCATGTCCCTGACAGAGATACAGTGGCATGCTGCACTTCCCCCCCTCAACCCCATGTTGCAGATATTAGAAGCCACCAGCTAGATTTTAATATTGCAATAAATGTCTATATTATCTATCACTTAAAATTTAAAAGTATTAAATTGAAATTTATTTGGTAATTACTAGTTCTAAACACAGACACCAGCAAAAGAGAACAAGTACTACTTTCAATGGTCTGCTCCACTTCCCTATCCCACCTGTTAGAACTTGTACAAAATACAAGGCAAACAAAATTTTATAAAAATATAAAAAATAATTAAACTTGACAGAATGAAAGCTTTCTTATGCAGAAACTAAACACTTGTGCAAATTCTGGCCTGATATTATCTTAATAACAGATAACGATAACAATGCAGTTAAATTCTGAATTGAAGAGTTTTACGGATATGAGCCTCAGAATGAATCTGTGAAAGATTAAAAGAAATGAAAATCATATATGCATACCATTCGGGCTCTTCAGAAGACAGGCTCATCTTTTACCCATATTTGCTTGATATGAAGAAAAATAAGCCTTCATTTTGATGAGAATCTATTAGCATTCTTGTAACACAAATAATAATTATCACTGCCTGGAAGGAGTGTTTCAGAGATTAGAAAACCACCAAGTGGTAAGGTTAACAGAGTTAACTAAAACTTTCACTCGTGACCTGTCTCTATGATAGTGTCTTACTCTGATTAGGCATGTTTTTTGCATTTATTTCCACTATTCCATTAACTGATAAACTTAATTGTGCATACTGAACATAGATAAGCATTTCAAAGTAATACTATACGACCTGGGAAGAAGAGGCAATCCAGTACTCTCAGCACAACCAGAGTATTTCCAAATGTTTTAAATTTCACCCAGCAGAATGGGAATAACTATGGCTTTGTCATCAAATTTGTCATGTGCCAGACTCTGAGACAACAGCTCAATGAAACTGGGCTTTCTACTTCTCTGTTTCCTTGTAGGATGACTAGAAATTTCAGTCAGTTACCAGCACATCACATAACTGAGGTGACCCAGAAGCATGTCTCTAACTAATTCCCTGGGTGTCCTCATGCTAGTAGAAACAAGCTACATTCAAGAGAAAAGTAAATAAATTCATTTAGAGATGTCGAATTATGAATTGCCACTGAATTCGGTAAGCATTTAAAATCACTCAGGTTAGATTAGTAGAAGGCTGTTCCTTGTTCTGCTAGTCCTAAAGAAATAAAATGACCAATCAGAAAAGCAAATACATTAAAAATACCTATCATCTCTTTCCAAATCACTATCTCTAAAGCAAGCAAGGAGAAATATTTTTAGAAGTAACTAAATCTGCCAAGCCCAGTAAGCATGTAGGAAAGGCCTACTTGCAGTACAGAATTTCTAGGCAATTAGCAGAACTACCATCCCTACTTGTCTTCTTCCTGTTCTGGTGGCACACTGGAAGCATTCAAAGAAGGGTCCAAATCTGAAATTACCAGCACAAGCTGCTTTACACAAACCAGCTGAAGAAATCCAAATAAAATTATTATTCATATGAACAGGAGCAAATGATTAACTGCCCAGTCAGCTGGCTTTTGGGATGTTTGCCTGTCTCTGCACATGGATCAAAACAAGAGGAGGAACTCCCTATTCTGAGAATTTTTAGACACTTTTCAAATTAATTGAAATGCTGATGCATCAGTTATGCAAGTCAAGCTAAAAAACCAACAGCAAATTTACCAACTGAGATAAATTCCAGACTTCCCACCTGCTTACCTTTTTAATTTGATAATAATTGGTATCAGTGCAACCACTCTTACTTATGAGGTTTATAAATACTACCAGGACTCAAGCAGCTGTACTGAGCCAGAGCAGGGGTGTATGCTCCACCTACCAGAATAAGGAACGCAGCCAACCCTAAATCTGCAACCTAGAAGGCTACGCACATGAGTTGACATACACTTCAGAAGCTCACTCTCTGCATCACAGGAGTATTAGCAAGTCCTCTAGTTCTCCAGGAATGACTGCTCTGGAAAATTATCAGACATTTAAAAACTAATTTAATGCCTCATGTTTCCACTTCTTGAATTGAGTTAGCTTGATTTTTTCAGCTTTATCAGCACACTGATACTTATTTTGGATTCAAGCTTCAGAATAGTATCAAAGACCTTACCAGCATCGCCACAGAAATGTGCTGATGCCCTCAGAAGCCATGAGGAAGTTTGAAGAGAGGCAAGCAACCACAGAATATTATGGCAGGAAAGAGGGAAAGCAGCAGAATGGGAAGCTCCTGTCATTTACTTTTGGCAGCTATGATGTACACCTGAACCAGACAACTATACTTCAGAGAGCATTCAACTACTGACTTTTTTCCCATGGGCATACAAAACTGCAAATTACATCATTATAAACTGAAAGGGCAGCAATGTCAGGGATATTAGTGAAAGAAACTAAGGTTCCTTGGCGATATAGGGAACTGCTGTCAAAGATCATCAGAACATGATCTGAGTTGGCAAAGCCAACAGCCGAACATCTCCACTTTGTGAACTATCCTCACTGCTTCTGAGATGGTTGCAGGTTACTTCTGTTTCCGCATTTTGACTCCCAGTGTGAATCTCCCCAGTGGGAACATACAACCTGAGCTCTGCCAGCTGTCTGGAGCCCAGATCAATCTACAGGAGTTCACAGCCAGGAATTATATTTTGTTTCATGACCACACAAACCTAAAGCTTTGGAAGAAAATAATCTTCAACCATTTGAAAATGGCAACTTATTGTCCCTTCTCTTACCAGAGACTTCTTGCCATAAATTTGACAATGATTCAGTATCTTACGAGTTTGACTGAGTGCTGGGAGAGAAACCTAACTGAAACTGCAGGAAGGAAAATGCAACATGAAGGAAACATGAGGTTTGTTTTTTAACCTTTTCCCAAGCAGAAGGTAGCTAAATGGTTCTAATCTATCATAGAAGCAATGAAGGAGCAAAGACTTCTATACAGATTTGTGCAAAACCCCAACTGATTTAGACTGTTTACTTACTGTGGCTCTATATTTAACATTAATAAGCATTGCTTAAATTCTAAAGTAATTGCATATAAACATTTTTATTGTATTGTATGTACAGCTGCAGTATTGTCGAAAAATGCATTAAAAATGCGTATAATTAGTACTACTTTTTTTTTCTTTTTTCCCTATTACTTTCCATATCTTTGTGATTTATGGGGTTTGCCATTATTAGCCACTAACCAGTTGCAAGATGCCTACAAGAAAGCTCTAGAAATTCTGCTGTAGTTGGATGGTAAAGTACAGAAAATGCTTTCTATTTGATTTTGCATTAAAAGGAAATTGGATAACATAAGACTAGAATGGCGATGCCAGCCAGAATGATATTTCCAGACACAAAGCAGAAGACTTTCTTCAGAGAAAAGATGTAAACAAAAACGACTGACTGAAATAATGTGGACCACTTTAGACATGGACAAGAGGTACTAGGGATCAGAAATGAATTATTGTGCTCTAAAATGATCCAATAAAAATTGAACTGTAGTGCAGTAATCAGAAAATGTATTGGAGAAAAGGTAGGTTATAAAAAGAAAAAGGAGCTTTCAAGTACTGTAGGTTATTAGCTACTATGGAGAAATCTGTATTCAGGGGATTATATTTGTAACAAACTACGCACAAAACCAAACACAGCTGAATTTGCTGTTCAGAAGGAAACGTACTATAAAAATTAAAAAGCTAGAATGGAGACAGAATCACAGGCTAGAATAAAAATAATCAATGCGACCATCAATAGGAATGTCCAGATGCACACTGCACTGACTGAACACACAGCCACGCAGGCTCAAGGAAGAATGGCTCAATTTTTTTTTTCCCCATGGGCAAAGACATGAAAGATAGTTGTAGACACACTGATCATATCACAAAAAAGCATTTGGGCATCGCCCTTGTTAGAAAGGAAGAACTACGATGCTGAATGGTGAATAACAGACATTTTGGAAGAAAAACATTTCGGCAGACTGTAGCCACTGTGCCCACCTTCACACTTGTGCACACTTCAGCACTTCCTAGCCCACAGACTCAGACAAAACAGAACACAAAATGGTTCTTTATTGAAGCAATGGAGAAGCACTTGATCAGTGCGTTCTTACCCATTCCTGAGCTGGGACTGGGAAGGGCTGAGGTTTTTTTCAAAAGGCATAAAACTCTCAAGTAGCCTGAGGCTGAACCGGGGCAAGTGAGAGGTGGGATGCAACGGCTTCCTCGTGCACCTGCACCACAGATCATCTCTCATATTGTCCTCCTATTAAAGTGAGTGGATTTCTCAGGACTGCAGCATCCCTTACACCACTGGCACTGAAAAGACACCAAAAGACAGCAGGGACTTGGCAGAATCTGAACTGCACCAACTGTATTACCAAACATCCACTGTTAACAACCAAAGGTGGCATCTTCTCAGAACAGCAGCTTCTACCTCCTCTCTCACTACACCACAGGAGGATGGGATGGCTCTCTGTCTCATTCAGGCTGAAAAATGAAAAATCTCTAGTGCCAAGCTAAATACTGCACTGCTCATCAGGCCTCATTAACAACGCATGACTAGCAAGCAGCTCCGTTATGTGATCTCAACATCAACAGTTCAAGCAGATTCAAATTCAGCATGATTCAAGCAAACTTCATCAGATACTTTCCGATTGTGCAACGGGAGGTATGTTTATACCAAATTATGCAGAAAAACATGAATTTAAAGCATGAATTATAATTCCACCACTTCAATGGCAAAATGCTTGTTCTGAAAGAGCATGACTGAACAAAACAAGAAAGTCTATAATCTCAAAAGCACTCTTTGGGGAAAAATTAATCAAACATGATGGCTGCAAGTCAAAAGTGTCACTTGAAATTGCTGTTTGACAAAGCAATGAGAAGGGCATTCAAATCTAAGCAACACTTATCATGGCTTTGGTACACACAAAGTGCATGTCTGAATTAACATTTTACATTATACTCAAAATAACTGTAGGCAGAAAGGGAAAATTGCATTGCAGTTTAAAAGCTACATTAAAAGATGTGAGTAATACCTTTTCAATAAGATGTATTCTGATCCACTGACTAATGATGGAAAACCTGGGGTGTGTTTGTGGCATGAAATCCTCTTTTTGCTTGCTCTTCTTCCCTAAGACAAAGGCATTGCAAGGCTTGACAGCATAGGAGAGAATCACTTAATATTGTTGCTCATGGTAATCAACCCAGCAATGCTAAACAACCTTGCAGCTAAGTGGAGTGATAAAACGCTGAAGATCCTGTAGACAAGCACATCATACCCAAGAAAACTACCTTTAACATTAGGTTAACTAAACAAATGACCTCACCCACTCCTACAGGAAATATATCTTCAACTGTTCCTTGGCCACTGTACTTGAGAGATAGGAAATGTAACGATATTTTGGAATAGACAAGAATAAATCACCATGAAATATTCCAAGCTCATTTACAAATGTGAATTCATTTCAGCTTCAAAGCAAGTGACATGCATGCTACATTGATGTAAACAAGCCCAAAGCAACATTTGGTAATGCTCATCACAATGACTAGATCGAAAAGCCAAGAAGAAATTAACAGTTCATAAATAAAATTCAACTGTTCCGCAAATATACCCCTAAGAAAAGACAACATTGGCTGCATTAAACTGAAGTTGTACCCAGCAGTATTTATTAGTGTAAGCAATGCTAAAACTATAAAGAACGAAAAAAAAGTGAGAAAGCCTAGTAGCTGGAGTCAAGGCAATCCAAAATCGTTGATATTCATGTGTTCACACTTGTGTAACATGCGTATCATTTGAGGATAGGAAGACATTTAATAGATATACACATTTCTCTCTTAACTTGCCTGTAGTTAAAATACTGATGCTTCTGTTCTTTTAGTTTCCGCGCACCATGCCGTCTTGATCACGTTTCTAACAATGTCGGAGAAGATACAAAATCCCTCTAATGTAAAAAACTGATGAGATGGGGAGGAAGGAGTGCTATGAACCATAATAAATGCTATATCCTGTTTAGAAGTACCCTTAACTTTTTGTCCCTTGGGTTTCTTACGCACTTTTGGTAGCTTTTAGCAAGGTTTCCAGCAACAGAGCTGAACAACCCTGACCTGATATCCTAAGTCATCCTCACTTCAAGGCATTTCCTCCCACATATAAATCTTTTAGTAAGTGTGGTTTCACGGAGTAAAGGAACCTCCAGATCACTGACTTTACCCAGCTCCTTTTCTGGATAACACCCAAGGCAAAGGAACATAGTTACTTTACAACATTTGGTGTCTGATGCCCGAAGGGCTGCTCCTCTGTACTGCCAATACATCTCATGGTGAGCAGCTCAGGATCAGCTGCTGACGTGCTGCTCAATTGAAAGTCAGCGTTGTGAAGCACTGTATAAATCTACATTGCAAATCATCTGGACTAGAAAGTTAAGATAAAGAAAGAACACTGGAAATATAATTAGTCATCAGAATATGTGACTAATTAAAATATTACCCAAAAACGTGTTAGGGAGAGGAAGAAGCCTGCAGGAATTATTGAGTGCTTCAAGACCTGTATTCTAGAAGAGCTAATTATACACAATTCCTCTTATGCTCATGTAACAAAATATAAAATCAGAGTGTAGAACTAGGTATGACTGAAGAAAACAAAATTAGTATCTAAAAGGCCTGTATAGGAAAGCAAGCTGAAACAAGCAGTATTCAAATCCGCAACATTCTGTACCAACTAACTGTAATTTCATACACAACTTCCCATTTCTATCCTACTTTCTATTGCAGAAATAAGAAAAAAATGTTTCATTTAGCTTTCATTTTTAGAAGACTATGAAGCTTGCAACCACAGGAAGAAGCCACTTTTTCCATGCTATGTGTTTCTTCTGGATGGTCTGACCCAAGCTATTTGCTACCCATTTGTAAGATGAGGATATGCTAATACTTGTAACTGAATAATATAAATTTATGCTGATCTTCATCTCACTCCTAAACTCAAGAGGAAATGAAATACTAACAAATTTGAAAATGGAACATTAGACTTCCTCATGTAATTTAATGCACAATGAATTAAATGAGTAAAAATGGAAAAAAAAGAAAAAAAAGGCTGAAGAGTAAGAAAGAGCATTCTTTTGTCATCCATGGAAGGATGACAATAAGTTCTTACAAGATCTCATACTATCAAGAAGAAATTATATTTAGATTAAACCTTTCTAGACCCTAAAAGGATAATTTGCCAGTATTTTCCACTTTACCTATCCTGTACCCATTTGCTAGATCCCTTCTTTTCATCTCGGAGTATTACAGTTTGGAATGGATGAAAAGCATTTTGCTAGGGGAAGGAGAAAGCTGTAGATACCTTTGTGTTTAAAACCATACTGCCTGAGGGTATAAGGTGCCAAATAAGAGTAATTTGATTTTATTTATCTAGTAGCCTTATCTATAATCTTCTATGATCATAGTTCACAAGTTTTTCTATTAGCCTTATTTTTCACTCATGACGTTCCACTGGAAGCTTTCAGAAGAACACCCCAAACTGATGAAAACCAGGTTCCAACTGTCAGGAACATTTTCATTTTCAAGACACATAAGTGAGAATTGCTTATATTTCAAAATAAGCATTAAACTATACTAGTATTAAGCTAAAATAAATCATTTATTCCAAAGGATATACATATAAAATATGACTGTATGTTGTTTCTGTAAATCAGATTTCTGATCTTCTAATACATTTTAAATTTTTAACCAAAAGAGATGAGAAATGAAAGATATTATAAACTGCACAACAAAACAATATAAATAAAGCATCAGAAAGGACATGATGATTGATTAGAATGAACTGTTCCCAGCAGTACACTAGTCCAGAGATGTCCTTGTGTTAAGCCACATCCACTATCCTTTCTGCATAACACAGGGGAGGAAAGCCAAGCAATTTTTTTTGAGCTTTAATGCCAAGTTACTAATTTCTGGGATAAGAATTAGACCTGACTGCTCTTCTCAAGCTTCCCTGCCTCCCCTCTTTAGCCAGCCACGAAAGAAAACAAAACTGCAGGGCTAAAAATATTACACAACCTTGTGCAAATGCACAGATACTTTTTAGCATGCTGTAAGCAAAGGTCATTTGGATTACGGAATATAAAAAATACTTCTGCTACATTCCAGATACTGTTTCATTATCTTTAATGCAAAATATTAAATACTGTTTGATATTTGCCTTTAAATTAGTGTTCATTTTATTTAAAAGAGAAACACGAGAAAGGAAATGTTTTAACATTGTGTATTGATTTTAATATACCATATGAAAACTGTAAAGATAAAACCAGCAGATTTGCAGATGCACTGCGCTCCTGTCAGAAGCCTTTTAAGGCAGAATTTTCCCTGCAATGTGGATGAACAAGAACTCTTCACTAGTCTGAATTCCCATTTAAGAGCAATTTCAAAAATGGCTTAAATACTAAGGGCACTACAGCAAAACCTTCAGTATATTACATCTGAGGTGATACAGTGCTTACAGAAGCATCTCACACTTACCCACAGCAACTCAGATAACTTACATGCTCCCTGTGAGACAGCAACATCTCCAAAGGAACCACTCTGAGATCAACAAAAGCATCTTATACTATTAATAACTCCAGCAGAGCAGTTACAGTGTCAAGGTATACTCCAACGCTCTCCAAAAGGCATTACTATGTTACTGCAGAGATTCATGCGCTTCCTTCAACACTGAGGCTTCTTTGAAGCAATCAACACAAATACCACCTAAACATAACAAGGAAAAATATCTGAGAGTATCATATACCAAATATCTGACAAGCTACAGTAAACTCCAGAAGTGAAAGGAATTTCACCAAGAGGTCCTTGTATTTTAAGCGATGAGGTTGCTTTAATCTATTAAGTGACTTAGACCATCCAACAGACAGGAATATATAAACATGAATTCAATCCATGCTGTGATAAAAAGGCAAAATAAAGCACAATAGAAATGTAGGGAAAAACATTAAATGGCACATACAGAATGGGATTAAGATTGATGTTTACCGTTATACACCCAAGACTGCCAACTTATTGGACCTAACTGCTCTGCTTGCAAATTTGTAACTCAATTTCTTAATTGCACCATTGTAAACAGAGAGTGACAGGATGGGAGCTAATGGAAATACTTCAGACACAGCCATTGTTATTACAAGAACAATCCCACATAGAGAGTCAGTTAAATGCATACATCTCAGAGTATGTACTGTCCTTATAATGTAGCTGTCAGTAATAATTTCCTGGAGAAATGAGAAACCCAGAGATGAGCTTAATACCTGGCTTGTTTACAAAATATCAGTAAATAATAGCAACATTAATCCCAATACTCTCGCTTTCTTACATTAAACACAAAACACTTATCAAGAGCCAAATTCAAGTCTAATTTAAACAGGTGTGAATCACAGTAGGTCTGTTGACACACACTATAAATTAAATGAGAACCTCATCCTTAGCTAAATCCTCCCTATGTTTGAATAACTACAGCATTCATAAGGCTGTGTTTCTCATACAGTGTCAGAATTTAAGTATTTCTTTTACTAATTAAGAATCTTTATCCCTTTTACAGATCATGTCCAGATACTGAATCTGAAGCGCAAAGTGCTGACACTACTTGCCCAAAAGTCACCCATTTGCCCAGCAATCAAAGTGAAAAAATCCCAGATACTCAGGGAAAGTCAAAAGCTCTGTTAAATGGACCACTGCTTCCAGAGCATAAAACAAATATGTAGGTAATTACACAATATTAATCTTACATGTGTCTATGACATTAAAATCAGCTTTGATCTGTAACCCACTAATTTTTCTACTACACCTATTTATTAATATACGGCTAATATTAGCATTCGTTGTAGTCTGCTGTTTAAAATTACAGATTTTTTTAAAGTTATTGTTCCAAATAGAATCTGATCCTGCATGCTGATGTTAAGAAAGAAGTTTCACAATAATTTCTGTGGGAAAAAAGAAACAACTACATTTTTTTTCAACCTGGGTCCCCTCCCCACCTTTGCTACTTTGTTTTTAAAGAGAAAAATACGTTATTAAAAAAAGTCCCCATGCCAGATCTCATGCACCCTAAAGTTGTATTACATGACCAGTCTAGTATTTCAGCCTGTACTAAAACCTTAATCTCTTGACACAACTCTCAAAGAAACTGCTGTGAACTATAGCCAATGCCCAGTTGTCAGGAAATAATTTAGCTAAAGGAGCTAAAGGAACAGAGCACAAACCTGGCTTCAAGACTTGAGTGTGCATTTCACAGTTCACTCCTCCAGCACTGGGAGCCCAGTACTCTGCTACTGGTTCTCACTACATAGTAAAGGAAAAGTAACTAATTGCCTAAGAACATCTAAGTACATGTCAGGAGTGAGCTAAACAAGCCAGCCTTCAAAATACTTCAAAACAAACTGACAGCCTAAACCAGGTTAAACCCAGTGTTATTGTAGAAATGGCTCAAGTACCACATTAGCTTTCAGGTGAGAAGTTGTAGGCAAAAGAGGTGGTAGTTGCACAGACAAGTCAAACTTGGTTCAAAATTTGATTATGGCATGGCATAAATGTACTTGGAATAAAATTCATCACTTCACAGCTTCACAGACATCGTGCAAAGCAAAATGTAAGAACTGCACATAAAAACAGCATCAACAATTTAATGGGGAAGACTCCAAGGGTACAAAATGGGCTGCAGTCCTTTCAGTACACTAGCTACTGCGGAATGCAGATCCATGAAGTAACTTGAGATACGCGTTTGAAAACTGCTCTTTTTGTAGATGAGGGCTGTATCCTCCCCTGGAGCGTAACTTTACTGCTGAAAGATACGGAAATAAATAAATATGCCAGCTCAGTAATACGGCAGACTAAACCGGTGAACTCAATGTTCTGATATGCTGCAATACCAGGTACCATCATTTCAGTGAAGTGAAGGTAGGTACAGTTTTCTTCAATGGAATAAAGTAACTGGCTTTGATATTGTTATTCTGCAGTGTTTCTGTCTGAAATTTACATTCACATACTGTAGAGTAACACTGTTCATGTTTAAATAGAGCTATTTATACTATATCAGAGTTAAGCAATGATCCCCAAGAAATTGGTCATTCATTACTTGCAGTTAATATATATTTTGCTTAGCCCCAGGCAAAGCCGAAGGCAGTCTGTGCACTAATAGGCTATTATTAGTTGCCATTAACATTGACAACACTAATTTAAATGGGAATGTTGGTGTTTCATACAATCTGTTCAACGTTGCCAAAACAACCTGCCAAATGTTTAAACCGTGATTATGACAGAGATGGTGTGTCTATGAAGGAAAATAAACCCCAAATAAATTCTCTAACTGGGCTACTCAGAATACATAATTAAGTATATATCCTGTGTCAGGGAACCTCCTGATAGAGCTTTGAATGAATATGAGAAATTCAACGAATATCTAAATAGAATTTGCAGACGTATATTTGCTTCAGATCAATGTAATGCAAAAAAATGTCCTGACAGCAGGTCTGACATGGTCCACACACAGTTGTCCTAATGTCACCACAAAAAAAGCTATTCGGCATTTGTAGCAGAATACAGGAAAAAGGAAATGCTCATAGAGGGGAAAAAAGCCCAACCCCAAACCAAACAAATCAAAACCAAACCCCAACAACAAAAAACAATTGACATCTTTAAGATACAGACAATAATAGTAATTAGTGTTCTCAAACAATTCAACAACTGTATCTTCCTCATTAATTTTACTCCAATAGCTGTGTTCACATGCACTCTGAAAGCCAGAGTTTCTAAATACCTATTTTTACGGCAATCAGACACTGTTGTGGAGAATTTCTGATCTGTGCTCGCCCATTTTCACACCACAGAAGTTACTGGCTGGCACAAAGTCTACTTCCATTGCAGGAACTGACAAGGACAAACGTGCCCCTTGTGGCTCTCTGAGAAAGCCGCTGGCACAAATGACTGCATAGAAACAGAAAGATGGGCCATCTACTACTTTATTTAAGTAGAGATTTATGAACTTCTTACTCAAAAGAGTCCTTTGTTACCGAGTGCCTACCCAGATGGAAAATACACTGATCTCTGGATCAGGAATCTTGACTATGAATTTACCTGTGAAGTACTAGGTAATATACATGAATACTGCTTGAACCATCATTGTCTTCAAATTTATCCACTTTAACTTTCAAGACAGTAATTATAATAATGACTCAACACCACAGGAAGCACTGATACCTGCTCTGTTGACCCTGCCTGGAGACAACTAAAGAGTTCAAATGAGCTTCTGCTCCTAGTTTCTTTCTCTTCCAGTTTAGTCCTGCCCTCACTTTTGCCTCCCAACTGTTAGTTAAAATTTTTATTCAAGTATCTAAAGCATGAATTCCTGATTTAAAAAGTTATGAAGCTTACAAGGAACCACATATTAAAGCCTCATGGAAAAGGACTATTCTGTTCTATTCTAGACCACGTAGGAAATAAGTTTAATTAAAATAATTCTCTGAGACAAACACTTAAGAAGGAATTACTCCATTCTTTCTTGATGAAGCACAATGGTCATGTGCCCCTACTTTAAAAACACTTAACCTGTGGTTCCTGCCACATCCACGTGGGATAATGAAGGTAACAAAAGCATTTCCTTTACTACCTACAATAATTTTCATCTATAGCATGACTTCAGTGTAACGTGCAAACTTGCATAGCTAGCAAAACATTACAAACACCCAGCTGCACCACTGCACTCCAGACTGAAACACATAACTTGGTTATATGCTTAATCAACTTTCAATGCATTGGTTTCCCAGGACCTTAAAATGTAAGTGACCACATGGTATTTCTTAGTATGAAGGGTACAAGTATCCATATTCCTTTCTCAGGGAGCATTCACTTTAAACCATTTTCATAGTTAAGGACAACCAGCTCCAGGCAGACCAGATTCAACTGCTTCAGTCACTGTCTACAATCAAATGTCTTAGGAAAAAAAACCTAAACCTGAAAAAGACCCCAAACAAAAGAACCCTATGCAACAACACTTTACATGGGAGAGATCCCCCACAGTATGTGGCAGAAGCAGGAAGCTAGAAGGCTGTCCTGCAAATGGGAGGCATCTGAAAATTAACAGATTCTAGGAACATAATGCAATGTGACAGTGCAGAGTGCTTAGCCCACAAAGGAGTATTTAATTAAAAAGAACCCGCACCATAAAACTTTTTTTTTTTAACTCATTCAGATAATCTAATGTCTCTGAACATATATTGGACATTATCATTAGTACTGAAAACAAGAAGATGAAATTATAATTAAATTACCAGCCTCGTATTTGATGGATTCGTAACACATAACTATAGAAATGACATTCATGACAGAACTGACTTTCATCTTATGACTACTAAATTGTATCACTGTCAACACCAAAGTGTCAATCTGCCACTTTCACTGGTTCCCCTATCTCTTATCCATTTAAAAAGACGTATTTAATTACATTGAGACCTGACATATAGACCTGCTGTAACATGTAGCTATTAAACATAGAAATTAAAATATGAGGTAAGCACGTTGATCTTAAGCATGATAAATTTGTTTACTTACTGTACTCTTTCAGGAAACATTTAGAGCACATTTTCATCAATACTGATGCCGGGATGAAAAAACTATTAATTCCCCCGTGTTAATTAAATATACATTTCTCCCACTGGCGACATACTAAGCCACAATAAAAACAAATGAGTAAAAACATCCTGAATGGGATTTTTTTTTTTTCTTTTAAAAACAAAAGAATAACCCAATCCCCCTGGAAAACCTAACCCTGAAACCAATCCTCCATATAGAGAGAAATACAGAACTGAGTTGATGAAGACCTGTTCAATCTGCCCTGCTGATAAGGGTATGTCTTCTGGTGTATCCCAAAATTAGAGGTAAAAAGAGCATCTAGGATTCCAGGTTGTCTTTCTGAAGTCACCTGACAGTAGAGTCTTAAAGCTACGCCCAGAAGCCAGCACATGCAGGATCAGTTCTACACAAAACATGACATAAATGCAACACGCACAGATTTATTTTAGAACCTAATTCACAGACCACTAAATTCAAATGATAAATGTCCTATGGCATAAAAATAGAGAACGTAGGACAGTAAATAGTCTCTAGAAAAATGATGTTTTAACAAAAGCATTGTTTCATTTTTTTGACTTACTTTCCATCTACACTATAATAGCAACACATGTACCAAACAACCCTTTCACTATTCTTATAATACAGAGACCTAAAAAGGAATGAGGGAAAGAAAGAAAACAAAAGAAAACAAAGCAAAAAGGAAAATAAAAACTAAACAGAAGAAGAAAGTTTCAAATAAATTACTACTTCTATTCAATACATTAGATGCATTTCTTTATTACCATTCTCCCCATCAGACTTCCTTTCATGGTCAGTGTCAGTGAGGGACAATGCTGAGTTTGCCCGGCTTGACAAACAGGAGCTGTGTTCTGATTTCATCCCCCTCATCCACATCCTCAGGGCATGTTCCGGGGACGCACCACCTTCTGTTTCAGTATCCACATCTGAGCCCACCTCTAGTGGGTAACTGTGCTCAGCTACACCATGTAAATCTGTTTGATAGCCAGAGCACAGAATATGGGGAGTCTCACAGAATTCCATGTCTGGAAAAAACAAAAGTTCAGAAAAAAATTTAGAAGTGAAAAACAGTATAACCTTTGGTTTTCTTCTGGAGAATCAGTTTCGAGAATTAACATTTTTAAAACTATTAGAAGACTTTCTTTTGTCAGCAACTCACTCTGCTATCTAATCTAATACAACTAGAAGCGTACGACTCAAAAATATATAATATTGCACTTTAATTGTGCCTTCTTTTCTGATAAAAATATTATATTATAGCTCAAAATATGTGTACATGCCCACATGCTGATAGTAGTACATCAATTTACAACTGAAGTGAGCACTTACAAATATAGACACTTCCTTGGGTTTTGCCAGAAAGGCAACAGCTCTAAAATTAATCTCAACAATACATAGCAAATTTGCAAATAGGAAATTTACAAAGTAATATTTGAAATATTTGAAGACAAAGAAAGGAACTTACCATTGACTTGCTCTTTGAGAGTGCTGTCCTTGCATATTCACACCAGTGGGTTTTGGTTCTCCAGTGCTGGTGACCTACAGGATCTTCCTAGAAGAGCAGTGACTACTAGGACTGTACAAGTGCCATCTGATGACACCAAGTGATCAGAGATTTTGAAGAGTTGTACAGTGCTCCATACTTCAGTTATTCTTACTAAACACTGCAACTGTAGGGCAGTAGAATTCCAACGACAAACAGAATATGGACAGAACCCATCACGTGAATATGCAGAGGAAACATTCTCGAAGAACTACAGGTAAGTAACACACATCATCAAATTATAACTTCCCTTTGAGGTAGCCTCTGCATATTCTCACTTGTGAGAATCCAATTACAAATGCAACTCCCAGGGAGTAAGACAAGGAGTTCTAATTAAATAAGGATTAGAGAACTACATTCCCTAATTGAACAGCAGACCTGGGATGCCATCTTGAGAGACTAAATACAATCTCAAACATGCATACAGTATTCTTTCAATTTCCAGAAAAGAAACACTGGAGACAAGAGTTCATTGACAGAGACTGAGGACAAACACTCTCTTCTACTGTCATCCAAACAAAAGCTTTAATTTGCCAAACTAATCCACTTATGAGCCAGTGAGAGGAATGGTTCTTATTTGAAGCACACTCTCCCAAATAACAAAAAGTCACAGTATTTTCTTGAAGTTATCAACCAAAATCTACAAAACAAATGCTAGAATTTGCTGAGGTGGCTCAATTTTTAAGCCATCTATCTCCCTGTATCTTTCCAACAAAACATTCCTTAACATCTCAGTTGTAGTGACAGCACACAGAGGCTGGTTTTCAGCTCAGGGAATGACAAGCTCTTTTCAGGAGGGCAGGGGAAAAAGGTGTGCAGCAAACAGAAAGCAGTGGCCATGGCCACACTTTCCAGTGCAAGAGTCCTGGAAGGTGACCCTGTCTCCCTGGTCTTGTCACAGCATTGGCTCGCCTGTCCCAGCAGCAGTGGACTTCACTGCTCCTTTTGGAGCCACAAGATGTATTTGGCGCCTCCACAGTGTTCCATCACTTCTCTGATCTCTTCCTCTTGTTCACAGGTCTTGATCGCAGCCCTATACTTGACAGGCTGCAACACAGACCACCTTCACTAGCTCCATTCTCCGAGACTTGCAAATGCCTCAAGGCTGACTGTGAGTTTTGATGGAGACAGCTAGAGAAAATAACCAAGATGCCTAGAAGCAGCTGCATAGCTTTTGCATTAGAGGGAATATTTGGCATTTAAACCATATCTACCATTACAATGCAGTGTTCTGCATGGTCTCTGGGGCCTGCTCACCACTGGCACTTGGCTGATGGGTAGAATGAAGGAGGAAAAGTAGTTTAAGGCAGTACTTGTGGAAACAAATGTAAGATGAGACTGGATGCTACTGGCTCTCAATCCTATGCAGATGCTTGCAAGAGAGACTGTAAGACCTGCAAGGCTGTGTAAGAAACCTGTAAGACCATCTGGCAAAAACTCTCCTTCCCCTATGGATAAGATGATAAACGGAAAACACTCAGTCCGTAGAGATGTCCTGTGTTTCTGAGATTTTCAATGCTCATGGGACATGGGAAACACAGAGGAAATCTCACAGAAAGCCAAGATGCAATTAAGAACACTGTTGCTGATAAAATGCCCTATTTTGAAGTATCGTTTTCATTATTTATTCTATACACAACAAACTTCACTTGGTTTAATAGACAGTGTGGACCAAATCTTTGTATGACATGAAGAGTGCAGCTATTGATGTTGAACACTGAAACATTACAACCCTAATTTTCACATTCTTTTTGAAAGTACTAAATGAATAAAACCATCTTTATACAAATATGGTTCCAAATGGTGCACATAAACCAAATGCAAAAAGGACTTGTACATAAACCAGGAATTAAAAAAACAGTATCAGTCCCAGATTACTAACCCAGGGCCTAGTATCAATGAAATACAGACTGAATCATGCAAGACGGCATATTTTACCCCACCCTGAAAGGACTACGCTGTTCATTTAAACTGAGGTTGTGGGTGCCACTATTTCACCAAACATTTTTCACTAACAAAGCCATAAGTCAATGCTTTCTTGTGAAACAGATGATTTAAAGCTCTGCTTAACTGAGCTGAGCTACTATATACAAGGACAGGAGCTTCACTCCACATTCTGCACCTCTGCTCTGAAGGAAAGGTGAAAGCCAAATCTTGCTGGTATTGCTTGCTCGCAGCCAGCAATGAGCAGTCTTGTCACATGCAGGGGTACCATCCAGGTTGCCCACCCCATTAAAATTTATGATGGTTAACACATGCTTTAGCAGATAACATAAAAAGAGGAATAAATCTGTACTGCCATTTAAGGAAGTATATTATCAAAGAAAATTAAGATTCAGCTGCTAAAATCATATAAAATTCAAGGGAAGTAAATTAGGCTCATACATTTGGACAGTTGTGTTTAAAGACACTAACAGCTCTTCAGTGCTTCTCATAAGTGCTAATGAGAAGGTAGTTCCAAAGGAGGGTAGTCTATTGATGTACATCAAGACCAATGTATATTGAAAAACACACTTAACGCTTTCCTCATAAAATAAGAAAGCCAACAGGATTAATTATCCGCCTTTATACTGGTCTCTATTTTGACTGAGGCTCACACTGCAGAAACAACCTCCAGTGAACCTGCCTTGTAACTTTTTTTTATTTTTAATTTATCTCAAACCCCAGCATTATTCTAATTTTTTAACTTAGATTTATGTGAAGTACAGCAGCAACCCAGGGCTCTTAGAGTAGATTTGCCAACTACATTACACCTTGTGATCTCAAGAAGCAAATTCTGAACTTCCCCCTTCAAAACAGATTTCTACCTATTTTCACCAGCTGAGGAACTTCCCCGTAATTACAAATCTCAGAACTTCATGAACCATGTCAGCTGCTGACAGCTGCCCCAGGGAGCGAGGATGCAGACACTTCTCCACATGGATGTCCACTCCAGGCAGATGTCTGCCTCTAGCAGCCCGCAGCCCATGCTCTCCCTGTTTGCAACTGCATATGCCAAGGGGAAGTAGATCCCAGTAAATCTCACAAATGCTAATTAGATTACACATGTTTTAAGAAGCACAGAATTTACCCTTCAGTCTATATGTTAATTCAAAACGTAGCAACTAACTTACTCAATATTTTAACTGATTTCTTCTGGTGGAACAAAATAAAGACTTTTTAATACTATAACTCATATACAATTGAAGAGTAATGCAATATATTGCCTTAATAGTCTATTTCTTAAGTATACAAGCCTTTGCATTATTTTAACTCCTATGGGACGCATTTTCTGAAAAGCACTTAGAATTCCAAAAGTGGCTGCTTTTAGTCTGCATATCTAACATTATTACCTGTAATACTACGTATCTCCATAAGGAGATAAAGTTCAAGTGGGTTTACGATAGATTTAGTCTTACCAAAAAGATGCAGTCACAAGAGAAATGAGGGAATATTAATATGAAATTCAAGTTTTTGCAGGAACTATGGACAGAGGAAAAAAGGTTGCAGTTGAAATTATACAGAATATCACAATAGGATTTTCACCTCTGGAGCCTTGTGGAGCTTATCGCAACACAACTTGTATTAAACACACAAGTATTATTACCCTCAGTGGTATGCATAAAGAAATGTAAAATATCTAAAAATCATGAAAAGGAAAGGAGTCTGAATGCATTAAAAAAATAAATCAGTATCTCAATCAAGAGATCTCTTTCTTTCCACCTTTAAGCAACTTAACTTTACTGAAAAAATGAATAAAAAAATCTCCAGAGATGTGCAGATAAAGAGAAGTTTGACCCCACTGGGCAATGGTGCCTTTGCTATTTAAGGTGCTCATGTTGATATGAAAATTAGGCAGCTGCACAGGCAGCCAGATCTAATGCTGCTCTCAACTCTGTTCACCAGCAGAGCACTACTGAAAACTCAGATAAACTCACCAAGTATTTATTTGCTACAGCATCTATTTAGCCACCAGTACAATTAACAACTTACAGTTAGGAATTCCAGAAAGGCAAATAATAAACATTAACCTGAATAGCATCATGCTTACATTAGTCACCAGCTGGTGTCTGAAGGAGTGGTAATGGGAATGCAGAGAAAGAATATCCCAAACATGCAGTTTCGAGGCTGGTGTAGGGATTGGGATTTTCTAGCATTACTCTGTGAATCTGTGCATGTTGTTTCACACTCTGAACTTGTGCCAGTGGTTTGATCAGCATGTGTCTTAAATGCGTTTCCAAATGAGAAGAAAGGCAGAGCAGCTACTCATGGCATGAGGCTTCGAGAGAGAGGGAGGGCAGTAAGAAGGGAGGAAGGAATGTATGTCAAATGGGGAAAGTGAAGTTCACATTCATTTTGGAAGCAATACATATGCACCCTCCTAAATGAGAAATTTTGAGGGCTGCTGAGCACTCTTCTGAATTCAGTGTGTTCAATGGCCCTTGAAATTTCTCATTTCTCACAAAAGGACCATGGTTTACTGGCTGTACGCTGGACTTGAGAATTAAATGGGCAGAGATCTTAAGCTACTTCATAAAGCAATTTGTGTAACACAACCTGCTAGGTAACTGTGAATGTCTGCGTGTGTTCCCATTTCACTTAGTCAAAGTTTTCACTTGTTTCCATGTTGAGAACATGCTACATCTTTCCTAGGACAATGTAATTCAAAGATATTAAGCTTCAATTACCATTCATATGCAAATCATTGAGGAAGAGGCCAAAAATCAATTAATTTGCAAAAGCACATTATCCTATTAACTTGCTTTAGAAATTTCATGCTTATCACCAATAAATTATTAGCACAGTCCAAAACAGATTCTCAGTTGCACATATTTTAATTAAAAATATATACCTATTACACACAAATAATTTGCACATGAAAGATACCATTTGAGGTTTTATAGTTATCTATTACATGCATTATATTGCACATTTTCAACTTTTCCTTATCTATGTAGTTCATTTTCTTCCAGTAATCTCCAGTTACCACCAGAGATGCCAGCAAGTTAAAAATAAGGAGGAAGAGAGGAGGACTCAGAGTCTGCTATAACACTAATGAATTTCATGAAATTTGCAGATTAGGCAGCTACAGGATTAGGCTGCATTTGCAGGAAACTCTTTGACTTGTGAAATTTATGAGAAAAAGAAACTCTTTATTCCTCAAGTCCTTCCCCAGAGGAACCAGAGGATGAGGTTCCAGCCCATGCCTCACAGGAAATATCTTGGTCTCTTCATCACATTAACTCTTCAAGCTCAAAGAAAGAGGACAGGAACAGACTGAACTTATTTTTAAAACTGCTCCCAGAGTTCTCAGTTATTATTTTTTATTTTCATTGGTATTAAAATCAACATGAATATGGAAATGAACTTCCCAAATTCTGCATGGAAATCATCCTGATCCTGTAAGGACATAGACAAACTTTCTCAGCGGAAGTGGAATAATCGTTTTGCAGATTATTGGAAATCTTTTATGTTAGAGATTTTGGTTTTCAAGGGGAACTAGGCAAGATGCCAGAGAGAAGGCTTTTGGAGCTACAATGTGGATGCACTGGGTCTCAGTTTAATTTAGGAAGAAACACTGTAATTATTACACTCACTAGGATTTTAATGCCTCAGGTTTAAATACCTCCCAAGTATTGCTGGCTATAGCCTTCCCTAAAGTGTGGCTTTCTGAGGTGAGCTACTTCCATTCACAAGATTGCATTAAAGAGAGATTTCTATTGCAGGTACTTACACATATATATCTCCTTTAATGAATTTTAGAGTTATAAAATCATAGCAAATACCAGGAGTTAGCATTAACCTAAATTCCAGACAAAGGAAACATACTTAATGTCAAATAATGACCACATTAACTCTACCCTATTAGAGGCAAGAGTAAAAAAATTGATCTAATTAGTGAAGATGAGAAGGAACCTCAATAACATTTGTGATGCTCTTCTAATCCTGTGGTTGAAATAGACTTTGAAAAAGCCTGCCTTACAATACATTCCATTACAGTTTAAATCTCCATACACAAAAAATCTATTGGGAAATTAAGAATTTTCAAGAGAAAAGATTTTCTGTTTCTAAAAACTCTATTCTAAGAGCAAATCATTACAATTTTCTTCAAAGAATCTAAAGGTTTCTTAGTACTGAAATAATTTTTCAGTTACAAGATTTGTCATTTGTGACTGTGTTTCAGGGAAGCAGAAAATGATGGATCCTTTTAGATTTTCTTCAGGTTTATATATATATATATATAAAGAAGCAAGACAAAACTTTCACAAAGGAAGCAGAACTATGAATCAAATCATCCAGAGCATTTTATCTTTCTTTGAAAGAGTTAAATATGAACAAATAGCAATCCTCAAGATTAACCACACTGTGAGAAACGGCAGAGTACTGATAACTTTAGTCCAGCACATTCACAATTTGCAACAGGCAAAGTTAAGGTTGTGTGTGGTTTTAACTTGTTTCAAAGCCTCTACGGCACTGAAGAAAGATTGACATTATTATTAAACAGAGTGTAAACTGTGTACTAATATTCTTCAAAGTGAAATTTCCTTAACAGTATTCCTATATCCCTACAAACTTGAATTAAACTTGGAGATGCTTTCCTGGTAGTAACTTCTGAATGCAGCTACATTTAAAGCAGCATCATTTTCATTCAAACATCAGTCTTAAAGGTTTCATGACAGGCATCACTTTCTAACAGAACTTAAGAAACTAGTTTTTTCCAACGGTTTTGATTCTGGCTTAGAAAATATTTTTAGAATATACTTGTATCTAAAAAGAATGAAATTGTTTCTCTTCTAAAATTCCAGTTAAACCACTGACTTAATATAAGCACCAAAGCTGTTTTGAAATAAAAATGTACAAAGCAGGTATCTTTACAATTTTCACTGATGGAGTGTTACAAGCAACACTCATAAAAATCCAGAAGCCTAAAATCTGGTTTAATTTACAGTTCTGTGAATCTAGAATTGAATTCTATGAAGCCAGTGGGTTAAGTGAAGAAGGCAGTACTTAGGCTTCAGGTACCTATGGCTCTCTCAGAGTAAGCACCTGGCAAATGCCATGAAGATGGAAACACTTCTACAAAGCTGCTATCAACAGAGATTTACCAGAAATGTTACCCTTTACTGATGGGATATTCAATAGACAGAAACTCAGGCTGACCACAGGGTAACTCAGCTCCTCACCTTAACTTCCACAAAAAAAGCATGAAGCTTTAATGTAATTTTAAGACCGCTTCAGAGAGTATCAAGGATACTGCTACCCATTTTCCTGTAAAGTGACATGAATGGGAGGCAGACAGCAACTGGAAGCAGGTAGTTGGTCATACTGTGCCAGCTTCAGTGAATGGTCAGTGAGTGAGTTATTTCAGACATGAAGCAGCACAAGCGAGGGGAAGGTTTCTGCAAGGCAGCACGGACAAAGTGGCACTTGTGTATTCCAACTGACAAATTGTTAAAAATGCTGAAAATGAGGAATAAGTACTGGCAATGGAGCAGGTGCCACAGAGAGATCTAAGCATGTAGAGGCAAAGTCCCTTAAAGGAAGGGTAATGTACAAGGCAGCCACCAGCATCACCTTGTGAATTTACAGTCTGAAAAGGAGAACAGTGCCTTGGGTGCAAGAGCCCAAAGGCCACTTGCTCCTGTCACTGTGCTGCCATCACAGGAGCAAGAAAAACAGGACAACAGCTCCTTCAAGGGTGTGAGGTCCCATGAGCTGCTCTTAGCACGAGGCTCTTACCCTCCACTGGAAGCCCTGCAGTCTGCAACTTCACCCAAGGCAGCCTTTCAGAGCACCTTCAGGGCTAAGCAGGAGGCGTTCTGTTTGACTGTTTTGGTTTTACCACAGGGGCATTCTAAGAAAGTTGTATGTGAATAGCACATTTAATGTAGCATTTTGCCTTTTGCAAGTACTCTGTCATAGAAGCAAGATGCAGAATTGAGTAAGTAAGGTTTACTTTCCTCTCAAGCCTCCACAAGCAGATGGGTTAGGAAAACTAAGCAAGCGGGACATTTGAGAAAATTATGTGTAGAGAAGGAGGATGCTGCTTCTTCCATCTTCCACTACCCCTAAGCACATGGCTGGACTTGGCTGGAGAAAGGTGAAGCAGGAAGAAGAGATCTTACGTAAGCAATAGGCCTTCTCCAACCCATCAAACTGGATTTGCATATGTATTCATTCCTTTTGTTGTGAATCTGCGAGAAATCCAGAATACAGCTAACAGAAATCAAAAGAAAAAAAGCTGCTAGTGAGAGATGAAAGACATCAGCAGCAAGAGTGAATATCTTTGTAAACAGATACTCCTGGCTTTAAAGGGTGAACTATTTGCTGTGATCAGTCCTGAAAGCATATCTAACATGCCTCCCACATCCCCAGCTGAAAAGTCAATCTAATGCAGCCAAAATTTGAAATTTACATTCATTATTTTCTTGTTGGGATCTCTAACATCTGCAGAATATTATACCTAATTTTATATTTCTTTTGCTTTCTTTTTTCTGTGCATACACACACATATATGTATGTGAAATATTAGATATAAACAAAGATATACAACTATATAAATATAGAATTTGAAAAATTTGTAAAATACCTGAAACTGGGAGGAGTTTTGGCTTCACTAGCACTCCTCCCTGCTCAAAGGAGGGCCAAGTTAGGTCAGGTTGCGCAGGGCTCTTAATAAAGAGTGCTATAGTCCTTCTTCAGAGCAAAGCCTGTTGGCAAGACCGTTACTGTGGATCACAGAGTGGTATAAAGCATTTTAGAACTGTCCTGTGTGAGGCTTTCAAGACACAGTGGGTTACGCCCCAACAATAAAACTGGAAATCCAGCTTTGATTCTATGATTTTGAAAAACCAACACACAAGTTGTTTTTCACTGTTAAAATATTCAATTTTCCTATAAATTCCCAAATTGCTCTTTAGCATGTAATCACCTTTTCCACTAAAGAATAAGAAAAATCAATTGAGACCGCAAGTTGCTCCCTATTAGAGCTTAGGAGGGCTCAACAGGTTGACTTTGCTCTATTTAGGATCAGAGGTGCATATATTTTCACGTTTGTTTTTTTTATTTTTCAAGCTTTTTAAAAAGTTTACATGTGACGGACATGACCTTACATGATCTTAATAAATTAACATGTAGCATGGAAGCAGCACATTAATTTAGATTGAACTGCTAAATAACATTAAGACCAACAAATACTCCCTTTGGATTAATAGTGGAACAAGGAAGAGAGAAAGAATGTGCACATGCACAAGCTCTTCCATTCACATCCAATTACATCTAGCTGCCAATCTGATATCAATGAGAACACATGAAAGACAACTTGGCACATCTGTTCCATTTGATTAGCCAACTGGGGATACAGCTTGTCAGTCAAATAGCCCCTCTTCCCCCAAAACACTCTTGAGGGATTTGTCATCAAACGTTCCATCTTATTAGGAAAAGCAAGATTAAACTGCCTTCAAAAAACTCTGACCACTTCTGCTCCCTTTTTAATTCAAGTGTTCAGTTTAGCAAAGGGATTTCAATAACAGCAGTTCAGACTTAAAGGTCAGCTCTATTGCAGTTTAATATTAAAACAATTTAATGGAAATAATTGGTTTTGTGTATCTTATTTTTGATACATGCAATCACAGTCACTGATTTTCAGCTGTTTAAACGACTTCCTTCCAAGACCTTTATTCAATTTTCTAATATCTTCAGATATTATTTATTCAACATTATATTTCTATAAATAATGATATAAAGATTATTACATTCTATTTCAGCAACTACAAAATGGGGTCATGGTTTTATACCATCAAGATGTGTCAAAGTAACTCAGCTGAAAGTGGTGGAGTCATTTCAGGTGACATCCACAGAAAACATACTCTGGTAATTATCAGTATTACACAGCACTGTTACTATTAAAGTCAAATAACCAGTTCTTAAGATATATTTTACCCTAAAATGTACATTATTGTTACCAAGGAAAGATGAAAATTGGAGACATTTGCATCAGCATAATGAAGTTCCTAAGCATATAATATGATGTCTACAAGATTTTCCATCTTAAGTTTTGATGTAGAATTCCAAGAGGGAAGTACCACCATTGTTCTTGTGCAGCACCAAATGGAACTAAGTATGAGACGTATTCTGAAGGACACCAAACCAAAACCCGTGTACATTTTTATGAAGTTCAAACAAGTGCTGTGAGCACCAAATGTTATCCAAATTTTAGGAACACAGCCACTTCACGATGAAATAACCCAAATATTTTTATGTGTGTGGGAACATTTTTTTGCTGCTCTGTATCTCTTTGATTTCCTCGCCCTTTCTTAAAGTTCTAATTGTTTTAAAATACAAAGTGGCTTATTTAGGTATATAATACTAATTTTAGCAGCTATTCCGGTCATTGACTTTGAAAAATCCAGCCTGTGATTTAACTACATAGCATTTCTGTCCTTCACACAGACACAGCAATATATAATTGATACCTGGGAAATAACAAGTCATGACTGGTAAGCATTACAATGTGATTGCTTGCCTCTGAAAATTAGCAGGCAGGCACCTGCTCTTTCTAATGCAAATCACAAATTTCTGCTGCTAATGTGTATAAAGATAGTTGGGAGGCTGAATACCTAACCAGAGCTAAAAGTTGTTAACAACTTTGTTAGACAAATCCTGAAAAGGGAAATCATAAAAGGAAATAATTTTTTTGGAACTTAACAGAATGAAAAATGCAGGAGGAATTACAGTGTTAGCATTCCCCATAAAAATTGCTTCTAAATTTTTCCAGCATCTGCCTTTGAGACATATTATTTGTGGAATATATGATAAATAAATAGATTGTGGAATAGAAGACTGGTAGCTCCTTCCCAGCTAACATACCTTGTATTCTGCAGCAATGGGCAACAGAAAGCCTGTGAGCTCACCATAACTCTTGGTTCTGAGAAGCTGCTTGATCAATGATGCTTGGGACGAGTCAAACTTATGAGCCTGCACAGCAGATGAGCATACTCTAAATCAAACCAAAAGGGCACTAACAGATTAGCTTACAGTGGCCCTGTAAACTCATCCATGCCCTGAAGGAAAGCTTGCCATAGGCAGAAAAGCAAAACTCAACTTCTGCAGTGCTGGAAATACTTTGTGCCTCCTTATTAAAAAATTCATACAGTTGGAGGTGAACTAATTGAGGTGGTGGGGACAGTAACACAGAAGGCATTTAAAAAATAATTAAGCCATGATCAGAAAAGGGACACATAAGAGAGAAAGCACTCAAAACAGAGACTCCAAGGAAATACCAGATTCAAGCAAAAATGTGTATTAAACCGTGTTCAAAGACATTTTTATATACACTACTAAGGGTCTCTGTACAGACATCAATTCAAACATTAATGTCACAGCTAACCAGGAAAGAAGAAGAAATACACCACTGTTTTAAATAACCTTCATTTGCTTAATGCACACCATAGGGACAGGAGCTTTGAGAAGCAAAAGAGGGCCCTATCCTGTACCTGGATTTAGATTGGAGTCACTCCAAATTATGCTGGGGACCTAAGAACAAGAGCGCTAAAGGAGCATTAAGTGCCTCAATTTTTTTGGTTTTATTCTACAAAATCACATTTTAGCTCTACCGTTAGATGCTCTGGAAGGCCTGTAGCAGCAACTATTTCATATACTGAAAAGCACAGTTCACATGTATACTCAACATCACTGTATGTAACTACATGTAACTTCACAATCCTGATTTAACACATAGAACAAATTCTCTTTGTGACAAAATCTGCAGTCTAGAGAGACAGTGTACAGAATTTAGTGCCTATTATCCTCCTGTCAGTGTTAGCTATTTTACATGGGGGGAAAAAATAAAATATATATATTAAAAAAATACAAGGTAATAGCAGGTGAGGAATTGTTCTTAGATTAAAGAAATTATTAAGCATGCTTTCATACAAAGGTTTCCTCTAGCTGACAGCTTTATGTTTTGAACAGACCTTATAGCTCTTTTCTACTTTTTTGTCCTCTGAAATTCCATGCAAACCTGCCGAGTTCAGAGTCTTCACAAGAAACAGTTCCCCCACAGAGTACAAGACACATGTGGATTTTCCTTTTTTCACATTATCCACATTCGATACTGTCTCATTTCCCTACCAGCTGCTTCACCATTTCCTGAGCTGCACCATCTTGTACTGTGTCCAATATTAGACACAGCAGTGACAGAGCAAATGGGAAATAAACAGCACAGCTGATCAGGAGAACTGGCAAAGGATGCACACAGCACATACAGAAACAGCTATGAGTGAAAAAAACTCCATGTTTGTTTGTAGGTGCTTAAATCATGCCTCTTCAAAAACATAGCAAGATCCTCTCTGACTTGACTCAAATCAGACTGAACTCTTATAAACCAGTCTGATTACTATTCCCGTAAGCACACAAAGACCTGAGCACTGAATTAAGAGCAGACATTTTTTAATGATAGAGGGCCCAGTGGAGAGGGAAGGAAAGAAGCAAGGGCTTGGACTCTGTGGGTCTAAATGGGAGGATGACTTACAAAACCAAGAAGAACAATGAAGCACTGAAGAAAGTGAACACAGAGCAAAGAAACACTTTCACTAGGCTAACAAAAAGTACTCATTTGAATCATCCTGCCCACAACAGATGCATTCAGAAGAGTATGTACATCTCTCATTGCAGTCTCCTTCCCACATCTCCCTGGTTTATTTCAATTCAGAATGAGGAATCTATAAAGAGACAGAAAAGAATGGATGTACAGCAAGAAACAGAACACTGAATGACAAACACCTTGTTCATGCACTGCTACCGGAAACCTTAGAGACACTGGCCAGGATTTTCCTGCGTAATACAGTTGTCTTTTGATTAGGCTAGTTGGCTGAAATGACAACAGGCAGGTTTTTAAGCACGTTTTGAGGCTAGTTTTTGCAAAATACAATATAAATACTGTAAAATTGTGTTGAATGTTGGAGAAGACACCGAGTCAGTACATGCCTCACTTTTAAAGAGTTCGTTGCTGAACTTCAACCAGATCGAACGCTGACTGATCTCTAACTGCTGTTATTGCACCTATTTTTATTTAGCACTTACATTCATTTTAATAATATCTACACAAAATTAATAAAACCTTTATGTTCCCTTTTTCTCTTTTAGTAGGTCTTATTAACATTAAAATGTATTTTATGCATGCAATTATAATTCTAAAAAGAACATAAAAATCAACTGAAACACAGGAGCTTGCTAGCAACATTATTCCACTCGACAGTCGATATAAATCCATTACTGTAGCCAATTTAAGGACTGAGATTTCTTTTAGTAACTCCCTTACTTTTAGTAACGACCCTTGAGAAAAACTTGAAAATACTGAAATGTCTGAACATTCAATTGATCATGAAAGATAAACTGGAGCACCAGATTAGAGCAAAGCATCACCCTGTTTATGTCCACTGTGTTGGTAACTCACATTCAGGTGTGAGATTTAAGGCAGCACATAGAGGAGTGGCAGGTGCCTCTCTTGTTTTTCTAGAAACACCAATATTGAATAAAGAAAGAGTTTTCTAATCCTCATGACGGCTATTTGACCCAAATCTGATACCACAGATGACAAGAGCATTATTAAAGCATGAGGAACCATAAGCTTTTGCTGCCAATAATCACATGGGTGGATTCAAGGCTGAATAATACTCCACTGGAGAGTGGGAATAATGTTAGGGAGAAACTGGCCAAAGCAGACACAGCTCACTTTGTGCTGAGGTCTTGTGCAGCTGTATGACACACAATGAGTGCCAGGAATTCATGAACTGGAGAAACAGCCTGCAATACGCAGACCCATCTGCTCTGTTAGTTTCTAAATACAAAGCTAAAAAGTACTTAAATAGCTTCTACATCGCCTGAAGGCACCCTCAGCCCTACGCCAATAAATACTGCTGGTATTTCTGAAAGAAGTAAATAGCACTGAGGTCACCTCTTCCTTTGCTCTGCAACTCCAAAACCTTTTCCTGTCCGAGAATGTCTTGCTTAGTTAGTGTAAGAAAAGTTTTCAGAGGCGACCATTTCAAAAGGCACTGCCTGCCTCTGCTGATTTCTTTGGAGAGTTTAAAAAAAAAATAATAAAAAATCTCAAGTTAATGGATGCTATCAGACTGAAAAAATACCCCAAAACTGAAAGAAAATGTTTACATGCCAGAAATCCTCCAATATGAATTTAACAGCTACAGAGGGTAACAGAGACTTGAGAATGCAGAGAGGAGTCCTACAGGACAGTGAAGGGAAAAGGAAACACTACCTCTGTCTTCCAGCTCCGGAACAGCATGGAGCATGTACAGCAGCCCCTTAGCAGCAAACTGGTGGCATTTAAGCGAGTAGAAGTAATGAAACCTATCTTAAGGTGAAGGCAGGGTAAAGGTACACACAGCTTATCACCATCTGGATCACTGCTCTGGAGTAATACGGAAGGCAGGTGTGATCCAGCCTGCTAACCACAGCTACCACTTGATCTGTCCTGGTGACATCCCTGGGAAGCAAGCCAAACTTTAACACTGGATAGTACCATCAAAGTAGTAAAAGTGTGGGGAGGTGGGGAGAAGACAAGAGATACTTTAAGAACACACATCAGTGAGATCTTCACAAGTCAAATACAGCAGCTAGGACATAAAGACAGACAAATAATTCAGTACATAGGTGTGTTTTTTCAGTTGACTGAAAAACGTCTAGTTTTCTAAGCACAGACTAAAAGCAAACTATTAGCATTCTTCTCCCAGAACACCTAAACTCTACAGTTCAATATCCAACAATTACAAACATTAAGTAATCTCTACTACAATATCAGCTTAAACTCACGTCACACCTATAAACACAATCTCACAGATATCAGGAAGAACTGTATCCCTAGAATCAACAGTTCGATTAATCCTTTGAGAATCCGTCTACTAATTATACACTTCGGACAAAATACTACTCAAGGTTATGTACTGACACATGCTTCAATACATAATCTGTAATGTACTGCTTTGCTGCTGAAGACGGATTATTTTGTGATTTACAGTAGTATGACCAGTGAAGTCGAAGGACTGATTGCATATAGAATCAGTATTAAACCCAGACCTGATTAGTATTAAAAACAGACCTGTGTTTTTCATGGTTTATTCCATAAGCAGAAATAGAAGATTAATTTTGTCTTGTATCTTTACAGAAAGATTCTCAAGTAAAGGAACAAAGATACACTTTCTGTGCTGGCAGTCACAACAGGAGCGCTGGCCATGCAGATATGTGCCATATGGTCATCATTATTTTTACAATAGGTAACTTGCAAGATAGTTATTCAAGATATGCTCACATTAATGAAGATTTATTCAGTAAGAACAGCAAATAATTTCCTTTTTTTCCTTTCTCAACTGAAATACAGGGTTTTTTTCATACTATGCTTTTATCTTCACAAATTCTGTATTTCATTCCAGAAAGCCAAACCAATACTGCGATCAATCCCCAAAGATGGAATGAAGGGAAAAAAACACAGCAAGAGGAAATTACTAACGCATTTTCCAAGCAGCACAGGGGAATATCTCTGGGGGCAACTACAAGACAACATTTCAAGTATTTATCTATTTAAACTCTTAGTAACTGACTCCAATTGCAAAGACAAACCCCAATTTAGTCTAAAGTTGCATGCACGTGCACACTCTTCAGATTTCTGCACTTTCTTTAATATTCTGCATCTCCGTATGTCCAATGAAATCTCAGAAAACAATTCTGGCCATTTTTCTGGGCTAAACAGGGTAGGTACAAAACTTGCACCTTAAATCAATGCAGGCAGAACTTGTACAGTGTCAATACTACATGCATACCCTTCTGTATTTATAAACATATTCATAGTAAAGAATAGGAAAACTCTCACAGAAACAACAAATGGAAAACATCATTGAGATATTGTGAAATTAATTCCTCACCAAACAGAATAACTAATTTTATGTAGGGCAATATACAATCCTTTGATTTCTACTATTAAAATAAAAACTATGTAATTAATTTCTTTAATTACTAGGAAGGAACTGAGGTTGTTTAGTCTGGAGAAGAGAAGGCTCAGGGGGACCTTATCACTCCCTACAACTACCTGAAAGGATGTTGTAAATGAGGAGGGAGTTAATCTCTCCCAAGTAAGGAGCAAGAAACAAGAGGAAATGGCCTCTAGCTGTAGCAGGGGAGGTTTAGAATGTGCATTAGGAACAATTTCTTCGTGGAGAGGGTGTTCAGGCATTGGAACAGGCTTTCCAGGGCAGTGGTGGAGTTACCGTTCCTGAAGCGTTCACAAACTGTGTAGATGTAGCTCTTAGTGACATCGTTTATTGGCAGTCCTGCGGTAATGGTTGGAATTGATGAACTTAAAGGTCTTTTCCAACTTAAAGGTCTTTTCCAATTCTATAATTCTATGGAAGCAAATCATGAAAACCTCTTGTGTCATGTCAGAAGTACAAAATTGTACAGTTAACCAGTGAAAGCACAAGTGAGTTTCCATTTTGAAGACCTGGAAACAAAATTATGACTAATAATTTGAATGGATTAAGAAATGAGACTACCCACAAATGATCACTATGTTACAGCTGCATTTCTAGTTCTGTAACTTTAATATATAACAAAATCTACTTCTAGGATACATTTTAATACATTGTACTGTTAAGAAAATCCTATGTGAACAATCTTTGCTCTGTAATTTAAAATGAAAGGGAATTCAAGGTTTTACGTACTTCTAATGCCAACCACTTTCATCCTATTAAAATACTTTGAGGCAAGGGAGCCTTTAGAATTTCTGGCAAATATTTTGCAGCTTACATTGTTAGCCATAGGAGCTGTACAGTTGTACCAGAAAGTCAAACCCATCAATACTGGTGAACTGCTAGAAAGCTTAAATAAAACCTTCTCTTAAATCACATAATTTAAGCACATTGGGCCATTTATTCTCTCACTTAGGTCACTTTCAGATCAAGGCATCCTCACTTGTTTGAATGGAAGTAATCTTAAATTATGAATGAATTAGCAAGAAAGAGTGTGGCAAATCCAGCACATAAAGATTTCTCCATTAAGTGGGAGAACTAAATTCAAATAAATTATAAAAAAACAACCCAAAAAAACACCCCCAAAAAAACCCCAAACCAAACCAATTAGATTAACCTCAGTTAGCTTAACTAAAATCAACTTTATTACCAGAAATTCTGCAGAACCATTCACAAATCTGCAATGATTTTTTTCTCAGTTTTTAAGATTACACTCACTTTTTCCTTCTGTGGTAGCTTCCTAATAGCAAACAATACATATTTT
>JAOEHY010002467.1:0-14595 GCA_025447955.1 Psilopsiagon aurifrons | reverse complement strand
CACAAGTCAAAAACACAGTGCTGCACCAGCTACTAAGAAGGAGAAAAATGACTGCTACTGCTGAACCCATGACAAGTGTGACGAGCAGCTTGAGGAAGGTGATACTACCCCTCTACTCAGCTCTCATGAGAACCCACCTGGAGTTCTGTGTTCAGCTCTCGGGCTGCCAGCACAAGAAGGATGTGGATCTTTTTGAGCAAGTCTAGAGGAGGGCCATGAAAATGATCAGAGGGCTGAAGTAGATCTCCTATGAAGATAGGCTGAAATAGTTGGGCTTGTTCAGCCTGGAGAAGAGAAGCTCAGGGTAAACCATACAGCAGCCTTCCAGTTCCTAAAAGGGGCCTACAACAAGGCTGGAGAGGGACTTTTTGCAAGGCCATGAGGCACAAAGTGAAAGGGCTAGGGCAAATGGCTTTAAGCTGACAGAAGAGCTTTATATTAGATATTAGGAAGGTATTATTTGCTATGAGGATGGTGAGGCACTGGAACAGGTTTCTCGGAGAGGTTGTGGCTGTCCCCTCCCTGGAGGTGTTCAAAATGAGGTTGGATGGTGTTTTGAGTAACCTGGTCTAGTGGAAGGTGTCCCTGCCCATGGTCAGGGCAGTTGGAACTACATGGTCTCTAAGGTCCTTTCCAACCCAAAACATTTTATGATTCTATGTAGTTCTCAAATTTACCTTTGGCAAGTATATGTTAGTTATGATGATATTCACTTTGCAAACATTTAGCCACCCAAAAGCTGGTGCTGTATCTCAGCCAGTTAAATTTAAAAAATAAACAAACAACTCCATCTCCAACCCCTGAATAAAAATTATTTATTTAGAATCAAGTGTATAAATTATGGTTCTGGCAATTTTATTTACTTCCTTCTATTTTAACACTGCAGGAGTACATCCATCTGGATTATCAAGATTTGAGGTTAAATTTTTTTTTTTCTGCTTGATTTAGGGAGAAAATAAGAAATCCCTGGAAAAACTTCTTTCATCTGGCTACAAAATGAGTTTTCATAGTTTGGAATCTAGGCTGTAATTCAGGAGTTCCCTTGCTTTTTTTTTTTTTTCTTTCCTATTTGGCTAATTTTCCTTTTGCTATTCCTCAGTCAACAATTCTGAAATAGTGTGATATCTGTTGAAATCCTTCTTTATAGGAAATGGGAAAAAAGAGTGTTCATCAAGCTCTAAAAAGCAGAAAATCATCAGGAACTTGTAATTCACACAACAGTGACAAACTGGCAAGTATGCGAAGCTAGATAACTGCTTATCACTTCATGCCTTGCATCTGCTTTAGTCCAGGCTATACCTTGTGGCCATCACTATGTCTTTACAACAAAGGAAATGATAACTAATTATTTTGCATTCAATAAATCAAATAATTTTCAAGATTACATGAATCACTTGATGTGTATACTGTTGTATGCCAATGTTTATGAAACTGCACTCAAGGAGGAAAACTGAAATGTTTCAAATTTTGGACTGGAAGATATAATGATTTTATCAATAATCTAGCATAGGGAAGTTCAGGAATAGATGCCTTCTGATTATATGAATTTCTCATTTTATTTCCGTATCATGCCTTATATATTAGCCATTAGCCATATTTACCATATAAAAATGTTAATTATACCTGGCATTGATTACATTTGAAATTAGTGAAACTGTGACCTGCTACAAATCTCTTCTTTCTCAGTTTATAACGATTACAGTTTGTTTCCTGCTGATACCTGCTTAGCTGTAAGCTAACACAGATGGTGTGTTTGTACCAATCATACTCATGATTTGATTTACATGAAGCTTTTGTCAGATCCTAGTCACAGATTATTCTTTGCTCTTCATGCTGCTTCAGTAAGACAATATTGTCTTTGCATTCATTGGTCTTAAGAGATCAAGATTTTCTCTCTCTTCCCCCCACCCCTTCCCCAAATGAAAATAAATTCAAGTGATACTGATTTGTCTCTGTGCCAGTGGCTGAGAAAGGGAATGGAAAATCAAATTGCTGCCACTTGAATTTATTTAAGACATAGAAGAAATAGCCTTATATGCTATTAGCAGTATATCTCCATAAGAATAATTCAGCTGAATAATTTATTCTCATGAATAAATATGCTTTTTCTATTTTACAGAAAAGGTAATGAAATGATACACATTTTTGTTTTTCACAGTGTCTCTCAGAACTTGTAAAAATATTTTAATCTAAAATGAACCAACCAACTGCGAACAAAAAAGCAAAGAAAATTGCCTACAAGAGAAGAAGCTGTTCAGGGTTATTGTAGAATATGTATATTCCTCTTGCTATTATTTATTTAACTTGCTATTCATATGTGCACAGCATTGATTCTGGTTTTGTGAGTTTGACTTGCCATAATATGTGTCTCACACTTTCTTGACATTTGCTGTTCAAGTACTGCTTCCTGTATGTTAAACTTGTTAGTTCTGTTGTCTGAGATGAAATGGTTTGTATTTTGTTTTTCATTATGTAGCTTTAATGCTTTGTGAGACAGCCTGGAAAGGGACAAAGCAAACACTGCTGCTTTATAGATAAGTGTACATTGCTTGTACATTGCTAATTCTGTACAAGAGTAAGTACATCACTTTCCAAATAGAAACAGAGTTGAAGGCTATCATCTGAAAGACAAAGCAGTGCCAGATGTGAAAGGCATCCTGTTTAATGCAGAACTGACCTTGAAAACTCTTCTCTTACCTGTACTACCAGATCGTGGTATTAAATAACCTGAAGATGTTATACAGAAGCCAAATGTCCTCCCATAAATTGATCAGCAGCAGTCCTACACATAATAGATACTGGCAGTGCTGGTAAATGCTCTACTTACTTCAGGCGCCACATATTCTTTACTTTGCCAACAGCAGGAACTACCACAATGCTTGCTCCCATACTTTGTGCTGAACTCGCCCTTTAATGGGGCTCTCCCTTTTCCTCCCAGCTGTAACTGTACGGCTCCCAGTTGATTGAGCTGACAAATCACATGAGAGGAGCTGCTTGTTTTTCTGCTTACCTCTGGCAGCTGAACAGTGATGCTTTTCTGGACTTTTCCTGCAATAGAAGTTTTTCTTCTGGCATCTTCTGATATCATAGCAACACAGAGGTTCTGTTTTACCTCTCATTAATGCAGGAAAGGATTCAACCCACTGAAAAATGTCATGAGTAACACCTCAGTAGCTTAAGAACTTCCTATAACTGTAGAAAAAATACAATATTGTAAAATCCTCTTCAGCCTGAATTATGATCTCATTGACATCAAAAGATATGCACTTAATAGTCACTAAGTATATTCAAAATTTATCTAAGATAGTTTTATGTAACTCTTTAGCAAGACAAAATCTATAAATGTGATAAACATCTAAAAAAGTTACTTATTTGAATACTGTTTCTGTTTTATTATGCATATTTCAGCTCTCTTTACTCTTCCTTTACCTTTTTGTGGTTCTGTGCCAGCACCACAACAGTTAGGATCTGATGATGTGGTGGTAAAGCACAAATAAGTAATTAACAAAGGCTAAAGTATTTTGTTTTGTTTTGTTTTGTTTTTTTTTTTTTCCTTTTCTAAACGCTGAGACATTTAGAAATTGTAATCAGAAATAATAGAGTGCATATCTGGCTACACAATTCCTCCTCTCAACTCCCAAATTGAATCACATTAAGTGCACTGTGTGACATGGCAGGTATCTTGTATTCCCTTTATGGTGGAAACTGCCTACCTAGGAAGATTTTTGTACATCACTGACTATTATGTACATGAAGTTATGTAAAAGACAATCAGAACTGAAAAGGAAACAATAATTTTACAAACAGCTCTTCAAGAAACACATTTTCCCTCTTCTTTCAGCACTCATTTACTACCAAATATTCCTCTGTATTGCCTTGTTCCCTTTTGTAGCGAAATAATACAAGTTGCTTTGGGTTATTTTTAAAATCCACATTTTAAATTTTATTTGCACAGTTCTGTTACTGCTTGTCACACGGTCATATTATGTTTTTCAAGAAATCAGATTGTACAAAGTTGAATCCTGAAATCACAAAAGATGTTACACCAGACTCTGCGGGTTCATAACCTCGATAGAAAAAAGCCTCACTGGAACTCCATTGGCTAAGCTAACATCCTACCTACGTTGGAACAGGAAGAAAGCTGGCTGCTAATGGACGAAAAAAAATGTGGAGAACCAGCCAGGTGGACCTTTCTCTCAATCCCAGTCGTGTCTTCTTAGGACTACCGCATGCTCAGCTCTTAATGGCACAGTTCCTTGCTCTTTGAGCTATTAAAACGAATGAAACAGGTGCAAATGCCCCTTCAATATAACAAGGTGCAGCACTTTGCATTTTGTCATATTTGGACCAGAATGCCCAGTAAGATCTATTGCTAAATTGCTATCTAATAATTAAGTAGTTTCCATACACATAATATGTGAGTTTCTTGAAGATAAATGTCCAGAAAATATGATAGCTTGTCCAAGCATCAAAAAAGGGCAAGGGGGGAAAAAAAGTAACTTTTTTCAACGGAAAAGCAAATAAAAACAATTTTTAAAACTTGCCACACACAGCAAAAGACTGGAACTGCTAAAAATTGAACATTATATCTGTGTGACAGCATAAATTCTACACAGATATTATGCAGCTTAAAATAAGAAAATTTTCAGTGATAGTCAAAAGTGGACTTCCATGCATTTGTAATAGGAAGTTGCCTTTCATTAAGAGCTCTAACAAACAGGCGTGGCAATGATCCACATCCCAGTCATCATATTAATGCTTGTCTCATAAAACTCCTCATTAGCAAAGCCTCTTCATCCACAATTGAAAAGTGTGATAAAACTTCCTAGTACTGAGTATACCATCATTCTGATATTTTCAGTACCAGGGTTCATAAAGCAGTCTAATATACAAAAGAAAAAGAAAGCTGTCAAAGTAATATTTATTTTACCAGATGGTGCACACCTTGCAAGTTTAGTGAATTGAATTTAAATAGAGGCTTAGAAAAGGCTATCTTTCTAACTACCTGTAGGCTGCAGAATTCTTAAATATATTTGATTTAATATTAATATAGTAAGTTTTACCGGATGATTTATTTGATGTAATAAGTAATTTATTTGATGAAATATCTCCCACATGATACATGACATACCTGCTGTGACAGAATATACCTAATTCGGTAAGGCAAAAGTTTAATTCTACTGCTTCTTTGCTCTTCTGAATCTCTTGCATAAAGATTTATTTTATTAGATTGCTGTGTACTGATATCAGTTTGAACTATTTCAAGTCCAGTATTATGCATATTAATAAAAAGTAAACCTAATTCAAAATTGAAGAGAGAAAAATAGCGCATAACAGCTTTGTAAATGTGCTTTCATACAAACCACTCAACTTCAATATGCTGCTCTTGATAAGTGATATTTGTAATTAAGAATATTTCAACAGCTGCTAGTATTCATGAAAATATCAGCAATTTTTAAGTGTCATGAATTCATATTAGCATTTTATTATTACTTGTTACTTAAAAATAATGTCATGTAGTCGAGGAACGGAAACGTTATCATTTATCCATTCACCTGCCCTGAATTGTAGAAGGAATTTGCAATTTACCTGTAATCTGAATATTGTCATCCAAACTGTTTAATGCATAATTAGGACATGAATGATACATCTGAAGACATTAGGAATGATATCTAAAGACAGACATAAAATGTTCTCCGATAATGCTGTTCAGTGAGAACTTGTCAGTATATGCTAATTTGTTGGTGCATTAATTTAAGTGATATGCATGTTGAAAGCTAAGTTGAATGGAATGACATATTTTGAAAGTATTCCTAATCTTCAAATTATATTTCTTTCAAATCCTGAAGAAAATTAAAGGGTTTGCAGAAAAAGAAATTTTGAAAAATTTGAAATAGATATGTGCTTGTCAAATAATATGAATTCAAGGCAATGGAAAAGGTAGTCTGAAGAAACTAAGGGGAATTGGAAAGTTCAGTTTTGATAAATAAGATTTTTCTTTAATGAGGTAGCAGAAATAAAGCCTTCACTGACTTTTTCTTCTTTTCCTTTTTTTTAAATAAGCTTTACTTCAGACTTTTTGTACTGGCCTGAAATATGTTAATATTCCTGCACCTGTAATCAAGAAAATCGCATATCATATTTTTCTCAATCACAATTCCCTCATCAGTAACAGCAGCACAGTAATTCAAAGCTGTAGCATCAAATTCTATGCATAACTCTAAAAAAATCATTCCTATAAATTTAAAATTAAGTGGAAAGCAGGCTGTCAGATCAATAGACTCATTCCACATCCACAATTAGATACATGACATTTACTATATTTTACTTGTGAAACCAGCAAATTCAAACTCTCCAGTGTCTATGAATTTATTCCTTTCACTTGATAACATTAAAAGAGGAGTACGTTGATGGCCTAAGCTTCAGTGTGCATTGATCGGGCTTACAGCTGAGACACACTAAGAAGAGTGTGTTTGTTGAGAATAGGTTGTTATGTCATTGCAGTTATACCTAAAGCTCTTAAACCTAGTTATTACATCTAGATTCAGCATTGAATGATATACATTCAGAGGCAAAAGACTCAAATATCCCACAGATATTCTCTCAGATGCAAACAGAATGAGATTTTATTCATAGTAAAATAAGAGTAATTTATACATCAGAGAAATAGGTTTAGAATAAGTAAAAAACATTAGTGGTCTACTCAGAAGTCAGGATGCCTTCTTGCTAAAGCTGTGCCAAATGATACATAAATAAATACATACATAAATGCCTAGTGCCGAAAGGGGCTCTGAGTCTCTGTTATGATGGTCAGGAATCTTTCTGAGAAGTGGTGAGTTGTGGGTGTCAGTGCCTCTCCTCACTCCAGTTCTCATATTGAGCATATTCTGTAAATACTGGACAAGATCTTCCCGCAGAAGAAAGGGAACCAAGTCACACTGTGCTTATAGCTGACTGAATTACTAAATCATTGCATGGAAGAGGGTAAGGGAAATCCCAAAGGTATCAATGTCATCTTTCTGCACTTGCTTGCAGGAATATTTAAACCCTGACATACTTTAGGAGTGAGGTAACACTTCAAGTACTCAATACAAGAACAATTCTAGTAATTCTGGAAGGTAACAGGAGCTTAAAAGACCTAAGAAGACTGGAAAACTTTGGTGTTAAAATGAAATACAATTTAGATCTTCCTCAGTGGTTGTCGGGCTAGGCCTTTTAACCTTAATTTTAGACACAGCAGCTGAATTCTTTTAAAAATTCTCTTTAGGCTTCTGTATTCTTTTTTTGGGGGGGCCTCACCATCAGGTCTTGTAAAAGAATGTGATGCAAACAGGCAACAGCATCTTCTGGTTCATTTAAATATAACTGTAGGAGTGATTGTTTAAAACCACTTCAAAAGCTAGAAAGCCTCATTTATAAAGTCTTCTGGAAAATGGTGCTTTCTACAGGTCATTGAGTTATCCCATAAACTTGTAGTTTCCATCTCATTTAAGAATATATATTCTTCATGGAAACTTTAATCACAATGCTGTGGTTTAAGTCCAGCTGGTAAGAAAGTACTATGCAGCGGCTTGCACCCCCTCCCTCTCTACTCTGCCCAACTCCATGGAAAGGGGAGGAGAATCAGAAAAAAGGTAAAATCCCAATGGGATTTTATGGGTTGAGATAAGATAAAATAATCCTAATGGGGATTTTATCGGTATTTTCTGGGGATTTTGTAGGAATTTTGTGGGGATTTTATGGGTTATAAGAACAGTTTAATAACTGAAATAAAAGGCTATTATTGTTGTTCACCACTCATGACCAATACCCAGCCCATCCCCAAGTAGGGACTGGCTCCTCCCAGCCAGCTCCCTCAGTTTGTATACTGAGCATGATGTGCTGTGGTATAGAATATCCCTTTGCCTAATTTGGGTCAAGAGTCCTGTCTGTGCTTCCTCAGAACTCCCTCCTGGCTCTCTCTCTGCTTACCCTAAGTCCTAGAATTAGGGTAAACACTACCTAGCAACAACTAAAAACACTGGTGAGTTATCAACATTATTCTCAGACTAAAGTGAAAACATAGCACGGTACCACCTACTAGAAAGAAAATTAACTCTATCCCAGCCAAAACAAGGACACACAGTCAAATTGACCCAGGCACAGAATTCAGCCGATACTGAAAAACCTCATCAGCAGCTCTATCACATCCTAGTGAATAGGTGTATGACTGATTGCCTTCTTCACGATTGTTTATTTGCACACACACAAACCAACAAACAAACAAAACCAAAAAAAAAAACCCAAACATCTACAATCATTCATTTTTAACTGCAGGAATCATGTGGAAAGTCATGTGTTTGTCACAAAAAGTAGCTACAATAGTCTCTCAAGACTCCCATTGTCAGAAAGCCTGTTGTAAGAAGCTACTCTCTCTTTGCTAGGGAGACTGATTAACTATTAATGGTTGCTGGATTCAGAAAATCATTTCATAAGATTTATGTGAGAAATAGATAGCTTTATTCTGCCTGCTTGACTCGTCAGGCTGATGATGAAACTAGTTTTGTGAGAAATCTAGAGAGAGTGAGCAACATTTTTAGACTACTTTAGAAAAAGTTACTTTTCGGATTCCTAGGCCATAGGGCTTTTTTCCTAACTTGAACAAAACCAAAGAAACAATTAAACAATATCCTCCTATGTGTGGACAATATTACCCTTACTCATATGTATATAAATGCACCTGGCATGTTTATTGAGTACTAAAACTTGATACAAGTTAATAACTAATAATCTGAGATTGCATTCGAGGCTAAATTGTTAGCATCCCTTGTTAAGGTAAGAGAAAGCTGAAATGCTTCAGCTCTTGTACAAGATTTCCAAATAATACTCCTAAAGCATCAGGCTTTTTAATAATACTTTTCAAGATTTGGGAAGAATATTGAATGCTTTAAATGTTTGAGCAATTCATGGCTAAGAATTTCTGTTACTGTACTTCTCATTGAATAGGAGAATGATATTTATATTTGCTTATACTACTTACAATGGAAGTAGTAAAATCCCTTAAATATTTGGGACAGTAATAAAATAAATACATACATCTTCTCCCTGTGCTTTGTTCAAAAAAACCTGACAATCTATTTTTCCTCCTTTCAAGTAAAAAGGGCTTTCTGCATTTAAAAATCTCTCCACTAGTTATTTGTAAATTGGATCTTCCATTGGACTAGTATCAATGAAATAATCCATTTTCCTGTATAATTGTATTTGGCAAGTTATACTTCAAGCAGATTTTTCTGTCCCTCAAGAAGCAACTTGCACTGTAGAGTTGTTTTGCTGGAATCAATGATTGCATTTGTAGCACAAAATACTTAGCAGCAGTAAAGCTTGCAAAAGCTAGCACATAAAGACTAATATAGTTATTTCTATATCAATGCCTGTCCAGGATTCATGCATTAAAAATTAACCATTTTAATAATAGATATTCTAATTTGAAAATGAGTGTGCTCTGCATGCTTACTGCTCCTGAAAAAAAAGGGCACTCCTCATTTCTTTTTCTTTGTATTTTAAGTGCTGCAGTCTTCTGATGCAGTCTAAGAATGCTTTTTTCTCTACTGAGAGACAGAAACTGCAGCCTCTAGCTATATAAACTTTTACATTGATGATGTTAATATTCTGCTACCAATGCAACTAAAAGAGGATATGCTTTCATTGGCATTTCCCTTTGAAGTGAAATCCTGAAGCTTTAATTTTTATTAATGCAAATCTCTACTAAGAAATACCTTATCCTTGGTCACATATGAGGCAATGTAAGATCTAAAGGCATCTTTTCTTTCAGGCTTCAATATAAACCAGCTTCTGCCTGCAGTCATACTATCTTAGGCTCTGATAATGTCAGCTTTTATAAGACAGTAGGCAGGGACAAACTGCTATTTGAAAATCAGACTTTCAATAAAATCCTAAATTTCTGGAAGATGGTAAAACAATGATGGAGTGTTTTAGAGAGCCTGCGTCTGCAAAGCACTTAAAAGATGTGAAGACCTCACCAAAAAAGTTATACAATGGTCATGACACCACGAGGTTCACAGAAGAAAATAAAGAAATGTTGGTATCCTATTGACTGTATTCCTTACAAATTCAAAATTACACGTCAGAAAGTTGTGAAGTCTCCTGTCTATTCTGAACTGCTATAAAATAAATACTACTACATAGCTACAATAATAGCAAAGGTCAAAGACCAACAGTTAACTCATCATCCTCTAAAGAGATAGTACACTTGTCAAAAGCAGTGTTTTGGAGAATGAAGTATAGAATGCATTTAGTACCAGATTCTGGCTGCAATTCTGCTTGAGCTGGTCACATTACAATAACAGTATAATTGTTCACTGCTTCTTTTCACACTTTGCAAAGGCTACTGTCCTGATACCTATGTGTGTAGGGATAAGAGACAATGTTATTACACTTTCTCCATATATGCCAGTCCAACCTCAATGCTTTCTGCTTCTACAGAACTTTACAAATATTTAAAAATATGAACTATCTCATACATACAAAATACTAATGTCAGATTGAAGTTTTCTTACAACTTTATTGTATCAGCTGAATTCTGTAATGACTTCTCAGCTAATGCAGACCAGATAAATCCACCAAAGTCCAGTCACCCTAAAAGATGATTGCAGAGGGCTTGTGGCAACTCAGAGGGACTCAGAGCCTTTTTGTTAGTCAAAACCATGTACCTTATCAGTCAGCTTGGAATATGAGCAGATGAAAGTCTGATTATAAGGAACAAAACAGGTACATGAGTATTTATCCTTTGAAATGAGGAAGATTTCCTCTAGCATGACTGGTATCTATCAACAGTGTGCTGGAAGAAGCAAATACTTGTTTGTGCACATGGGGCCTATAAGCCACTAAAAATTGATATAAGTATCAGCAACATTCAGGCCCTCCAAGAGGGCTGAATTTTTCTCTGACAGAATAATTTAACTGTACTATCAACCAGCTCACATGCATGCATGTTTAGGGTTCAGCTGAGCTACAGTTTTTCCACATAAAGAAGAGAGCAACAGCTTTCCCACAGATGTTGCAGCATTTAATTCTTCTGTGGTATACTTGTATACAATATTTCGCAAATGAGAACTTGACTCTTACAGTCTCTGACAGAAGTAAGGTATTTTGAGTTATTTGCTCATGAGGTAGTGGATGGAATCACACCATTCAGTATTTCTTTCATAGGATGTACAATGCTTGCTATAATTTTCTTCAAAGGAAATGCAATAAATTCATAATTTTGACAGTAATCAAACCCTTCAAGTGACATAGTACATACTATAGCATATGCTAATGTTGTCTTTCTTTCTTTTTTTTTTTTTTTGAAAATGAATAAAACATGACTTTTGAAGAGTATTAGCTGAACTTGTTTCTTTTTACTTCTTTCTTGCTTTTAGTTAATGCTGGATGGTTGGATCAGGAATAATGGATCAAATCTTGAAGCTTTCTTAAGGAAATCTTAAGGAGAAGCTGTGGATGTCTTATCTCTGAAAATGTTAAAAGGCAAGGTTGTATGGGGCTTTGAGTCTAGTGGAAGGTGTCTCCAGTTGCACCAGGATGGGTGAAACTAGATGATCTTCAAGATCCCTTCCAACCCAAATCATTCTATGGTTCTATGGCAGGCAGACACAGACACGATATTTAACAGAAGAAAACAGACGTAGCAAAAGGTGGGCAGTAAACACTTCATGGATAAGGGAGACATTGTATATAAGAAGAATAAAGCACTACCAGTCACAGGTGCCCAACTGTTTCTCTAAGTGAGGATTCGGACACTTTTGATGACCACTGATTTGTGTAATTCTGCCTTTGCATATTGTCCCAGACCTTTATAAGACAACCTTTCTCTTGTGCCAGCTACAAAAATATTCCATATTTACGAATTCCATTTATGAATTAATTTGCCTCTTAAATATTGAGAGATTTAGCTAGACTCATTCAAAACACAAATATGAATGTCACACCTGATTTATACTAACCACAGCAAACAGAAAATACTTTCATTTCTTTTTCAACAGCTATTTTATGCTGAGGCACTTATCTTGACACTTCTGTTCCTGTCTTGCTAACATACTGCTAGGAAACTCGCAGATTTAAAAGCTAGCTTAAATGCAAAAGTGAAGTTTATTTAAAGACATTACTGAAAATTGTGAGGCCATCTTTGTCTTTTAATTGTCATTAGCATATATCAAAAATACAACTGAAGAAGTCTGCAAAGAAGTAAGATGCATTGTTAAGATTATTTGCAAAATGTTTGGCAGAAATAAGGAAAAATCAAACAACTAAACAGTTATGACTGACTTAAACTTTTGGATCAAATCGGTAATTTACTGGAACTGTCAATAAAAGGAGAGAACAAGAGCACTTTGACATCTAATCTCTGCTTTCTTAAACAAGCCCTGAATCAGAAGAACCCAGATTCCTTTCCTCTGTGGCAAGTGTATATCAAACCAGTCTGTTCTGATATTATACTTCTCATTCAGGAATATCTGTTTTACATTAAATTAAGCTGCTTAGGGTGTGATTTGATTAAATTAGATTTGCATTCTTCAGTAAAGATTTTTGTTATAAAGTAACATCCATCTCATGCAAAGTGCTTTTTAGCACATTATGAATGTGTAGCCAGTTAATAGCATCAGCCCCCCCTTTTTCATCTTACTCTGTCCTAGAGGCATATCATCGAAGTCAAAGGCATCTTTTCTTGCAGTACCAAGGATTATATTTTTTAGTTGATTTGCATCTGATATTTTTTCTTATTTGTTTCCCATTCACATGAGGTCTTACATTTCAGGATTCTATGTAATCACAGAACATTTCCTACATTGTTCTTTAAATTTTTTATTTAAGTCTAGTTATGAAGTGTTAAGTTCTTCTAGGTTAGTCTCAGTCATAGAAGACTAATGGCAGTTGTGACAAATGCTGTTTGAAATCTTGTAAAATATCAATTACTTTGTCAACTGAATATTTTGGGATTTTTTTAATTGATTTGCCATTGATAACATAATGCCAGAATACAATTCATGATAGCTCATCACACCTCATAGAATGAAATGTTGTACAAAATGCAACAAAGAACATTCCCATCTTTTATTCTCTTTATGACAATGCTAAAAGTTTTCCTTCAACATTAATTTTTTTTCTGAGGTTAAAATAATGCAGTGTTGCCAATTGTTATTAGAAATGAAACATTTCATAACATTTCAACGATGACCAATATTTCATAGAAGTAAGCATTACATCCAAGCAGACACTTCTTTTTTCATAGACTGGTGAAGAGGGTATTTTATTAATTATATTCTAATGCGCAGCTGTACACAAACAAAGACTGGTTTTAAGTTTTAATCACATCTCTCAGTATATAACCAAGACTGGGTATCATTGAAAGCAGTGAGAAGCTAAAGACAAGAATACTTTGTATAGAAAATCTGTGATTACAGTTTTGACTTCTCTTCAGGGGAGAAATTAGATGCACTCATCTTTAAACAGGACAAGGGGACAATAAGTCCCTATAAATTTGTCACAGTTTCATTGACATTAATGTAGCTTACAGGCATTAAACATCAGTTCCAAACTTCCCATCACGTTTTGTTGTGTTAATTTCAGAGATATGCTCAAACCTTCGCATAGGTAGAAACTTTGTTGGTAGGATGTTAAAGAATTGTTCCAGATTAGTCATTCAGAAGCTCTATAGATTTTGCTAACTTTTCTAACTGTACATAATGCTTTGAGATGACCTTAAAACTGACAGAACTCTCCTGTAGACACCTACTTACCTCTGGTATTTAAACAAACACCAAATACTTGACAAAGCTTACAACTGTCTGTTGATTTCCTTTCAGAAGTGCAATGAAAACAGTGAAATATTTTTGTAATTTATATTGTACTTGAGCACTTTTCTTTCTATTAAATGCAAACCCACTTTAAAACGCATATATTCTGATTAGATGTTTAAGGGATTATAAAAATTCAGTCCCCTGGGGATGAAAGTTTCAGTCAAAACTAGAGCTGGGTAAAAAAATAATAAATAGAGGCAAACCCACCATACATAGTATTTTCGAACAATTACCAATTCTAAACAATTTGTTAATTTTCATACCTCAAATAAAAATTAACCTTAAAACCAAAATGGCTCAGTTCAATATACCAGAATTAATCTTTTTCCATTTGTTTAGTCAATAAGACAATGTATTGATGTACCTTTTAGTTAAAATTCAGCAACTAAACTATTTCATATTTTATTGAACTATTTCAACTTGAAAAGACAAGCAATGTAAGTCTTTGAAGCATTTTGCTCATGTACCTGAAACAACTTTTAAATAAACCTTGGCCTAAAATATGTTAAATCCTAGCAAATCAGAAATCCTATTTCTTAGCAAGTTTTCAGTTTGGAGATATGACTTGCCCCAAATCTGACTGAAGACAGTAGAATACGCAATGACTTTAGGCAGAGAGCAGCTATAGTCTATAATATGGGTATATAATTAATTTCAATAAAATAAATTTACCTCTGATGTGTTTTGTGGTTTGGTTTGGTTTGTTTTTTGCTGGGTTCATTTTTCAGTTGTGGTTGTT
>JAOEHY010002466.1:0-11075 GCA_025447955.1 Psilopsiagon aurifrons | reverse complement strand
AGCTCCCTGTTTCTAAACTACACGGCTGTAAAAGGTGTGCCATAGCCCCTGTTATTTCATTGCAGAGTTTGCCTTAAAATTAATGGTGGAAACAACTTCATGAAGGCAAGGTTACAGGACAAGAGCTGAGGCAGGAGGTACAGAGGAAAAAGGCGGTTGTACTTCAGGGTGGAAGCTGCTTCATGTTGAAATGTCCATACAGCCTATATAAGGATTTGTAATATATTTTGCGCATAAAGTACAGTTATAGCTTGGTCTGGTGGGCTAGTGCTTAAGAGCTGTTGTTTGGTTTGCTTTGTCATGTGCGGTTTTTTTCTGTCTTCAAGTTGCTATAATTTTAATCCTGTTTTAAAAAGTCAGTAAAATAAGACATGTTCAGATTCTTTCTGGATTTTAGTGACATTAATACCATTTAATTGGTTTATATCAACTAAAAATAAAATTGGGCCTTTGTGAGCCGAACTTATAAATAATATATGAAATGGTTAAACCTGAAATTGTTTTTGTTTTTCCAGGACTATTTCCTTAAGGAGTTCCAGTTGCTTGTTTTCATGACTTTGAGCCTATTTGACCAGAAATGGAGCAGATGGACTGCAAACCCTACCAGCCACTGTCAAAAGTAAAACATGAAGTGGATCTAACTTACACAAGTTCGTCAGATGAAAGTGAAGATGGGGGAAAACAAAGGCAATCTTATGACTCAAGAGAAACCCTGAATGAATATAGCCAAGAGCTAAGACTTAATTATAACAGTCATAGCAGGAAAAGAAAAAACATTGACCAGTCCACACAAGGTAAATTATTTATTTTGTGTACTAGCTATGATTATTACTTTCTGATTACTTATTATGAAACAATATCATGTTGTCAGCAGACAAGTGAACATTTTGTTTTCAAGGGCTGTAATAATAACCCACTTTTCACCTATTTTTAACCATACTGTGACATCAGAAATTTAGGAAATATATTTTGAAGTAAATTTGCTTTTCTAGCAGGATGGACTGACTGGTGTTCTGGAGACCATCACGTGATAGCTATAGAATCATGTGGAATGGTTAGGGTTGAAAAGGACCTTAAGATCGTCTAGTTCCAAACCCTCTGCCATGGGCAGTGTAGCTGCTCTTATTAATGCTGACTGATGAATTATTTACTACCTTTGCATAAACTGTGTCGTATGAAATCAACACTGAGGTTGTAGGCTATCTTTGCATGTCCTTGCAAAGCCTTTGAATGAATTCAAAGGCAGCAATTCTTTAACAAAAATTCTAATTGCATAAATAATTGAGTCATTTAGATAATGAGTGTTGTAAAAAAAAAAAAAAAAAAGCCAGCTATTAAGCTATAATGCCTGGTAAAGACAAAGGTCAAGTACAAATAATGTAAAGCTTATGGTGATTGAGTTAGGGTTAAGGAAAACTACTGTCTGGTTAGAGATAAAAGCTAAAGACTAAGACTAAAGAAATGGAAGGAAATGTGCATATTTTTCTGCAGCATTGACTGATAATATTCCTGTTAGTGGAAACCCACATGCTGCATTTAACAGAGTTTGTACAGACAAGTGATTTATCTGTTGCCTTTTAGCTCTGCCACAGATTTGGTCAGGATGGTGGGGCAGGGAGAATATTTTTAGGCATCAGAGTGTGTGTCAGAAGCAGCAAGAGTCCTGTTCCCACAAAGGTAATAGCAATAGTGTTCAGGGGAGTCACTCCCCTGATTAAATTGATCCATTACAATGTGGCCAGTATTTCTCAGCTAAAATTTTTGGTATTTATTAAAAAATAAACAAAGCACACATAAAAGAAACAAATCCCCCCACACACACCCAAGCAGCACAGTCCCTCACTCAGAAAAACCTCCAATTTCTTGAATACTAAATTTGTATTTTTTTTAACAAGAAAATAAAAAAATAGGCTTTTTGAAGGTAGAAAATTTGTCTCTTCTGTGATGTGTAAATTAATGCAAAAATTAGCATAGCTGTGCTGCATAGCTCTTATTGCTGATATTCTGAATCAAGTTACTTTCATAATACTGGTGTTACCTGAAAGTACGTGTAATTCATGGGAGAAATAGTAGCTAGGTGCCAGAGACAGCCTCAGTTCATGTGCATGTATTCCCTCCAAAGAGTTACAAAATTGCAGCATGAGGAAAGAAAAAGTCATGAATACAGATTTCAACAAAGTGTTGTATAGAAAAATCAGCTGTCACCTTTCTTTATAAATGACTTGATCTTGAACTATGCTATGAGAGCTTGGTTATTTTGTTGTAACTGGAGATGATGTAAATGTGTTTGTAGATCTACTTAAAGCAACTACCTCATTAGTGTTAACTGTGACTATAAAAGCATAGCCACTGCATTGCCCTCTGCCTCTGAAGAGCTCCCTCTTTGCAGAGCTTTGCTGCTCTTGGTATTCATGCTAGCTATAGCATCACTAGCTTGGACACGTATGAAAGGGTAGGAATCACTTTATTGTAGGCACAAAAAGCCAATCTGTGTGTCATATGTTAAGTTTATCCTTTCAGAACAGTACTTCTGAAAGAAATCACATTATTGATTTTGGACAAATGGTCAAATTAGCCTGCATTTCTGCAAGAAGCTGTCAAGTGTGAAGTTAACTCACTCAGGGCTGGCCTGTTAGGAAGGAGATTTATTCTTGTGCAAACCAGCAGGTATTTTGCATTCAGGTAGTAAGATGATTTTTTGGAAATATATGCCCCAAGATTTTTCCATTAGAATTATTTTTTTTATGAGATACTGTGTGAATTTGTGGATCTATTTTACAAGCACTGGTGGTTTTCTTCATGTACTACTGCAGAGTGCAGTATGAAGCTTGATGTCTGTGTTCAAGGGCAATCACGCCTCTAAAGTAGTTTGTCAATATGCAGGGCAGCGCTTAAATGCTTCCTTACTTCTGGGCACCTTCTTTCCTGAATTGTCTAGGTCAGTATGTTACTATTTAATATATTCTGCTTGCTTTATTGTGTTATTGAGCGCAGAAGTGTTTTTAAAAGCATATACTTGTGTACTGGTTTGTAAGGATGGAGTTGAACTTTGCTTGTACTAGAAATCACAGTTTTCTCCTGTGACAAATTCAGTTTTGTATAACTGAGTTGGTAAACGCACTGCTAAATAGATCTCTTTGGCTTCTTGGAAATTTAACCCTGTATCTTTTTAGTGGTTTAGACCATACAGTTTTCATCACCAAATACTGAACCTAAATATTTGGCCTGGCAGGCAACACAGTTTTGAAATATAAACCTGGTTGAGCTCAAAGTTGAACAGCAGAAGAGAAAACAAGTCTGTAAATCTGAGTGCAGCATTTCAGACTTCAGCCAGAGTCGGATTTGATTGCAGTTCTAGTCTGTTATCCCCAAAAGGACACCAGGTTCGTGGCCTGTGAGTTGGGAAGTTTGTGGTGATTCTTGGTAGTTGTTCTATCAATACCAGAAAAAAAAAAAGAAAAAAGATGTTCAATTTTGGACTCTAAATCTGGCACGAATCCATAAAACTGTAGATGGAATTTGTTTTGAATCGGTTTGTTTCTAAAATTCCTCATCTGAGTCTTTAACAAGTTTTTCTCATGTTTGACACATCTTTGGAATGTAAAAAAACAAAACCAAGAAAACCCCCAGTAAATCAAAAAACCCACAGTGCCCTTTTTCAAAGAGCGAGAGTGCTATGCCATGCTGTTGCTTAAGACTATTGCATTTAAAACATCCACATATTAAGGGTAAAGGGGCATCCATGGTTGTATCCCCCGATAGTGACATTCTTCTCAAGCTACAACTAAAATAGTATCCTGTACTTAAAGTGTGATGAATTAATGGGTTGCACAGTGAGGATAAAATCTATGAACTTCATCCATGAAAGGTGTGAGAATGGATGAGAAAAGAGACACATAGTAACAGTCATGAATGGAGTGATGATACTGATGAGTGAGAAAGCAATCAAACAAGATCTAATGATGGAATGTGAGAAGATCATTTCAAAATAAAAAAAATATAGAGAAGCTTTTAACAGGAACAAGTTTAGGGGTATCTGTACTGATCTAGTTCTTTTTGTGAAAGAATCACCAATTTAGATGTTAATGGATGCTGGAAGAATTTGTATTGGCTACTTAGGGATTGTAGGTTATAAATTAGCCTAGACAGTCATCTGAATTTCGTACATAGCTGCAGAGTAAATGTGATTTATTGCTTAAAGTACTGATGTATCTTAGCAGTTTCTGTGCAGTTTTTTGTTATGAGCATCTTTCCTATTTCATTGTTACTGTCAATATTGGGGATTTATTTCTATGAGAAGTTTCAGTTGAAATCTGAGATTATGTAAAATCATTATGCGTGGGTATTTGTGTTTGCATATATAGACAGTCTGTATAAACCAGAACTCTACATGGCATGAACTCCAAGGAAACATGTTCAGAGTTCTCCAGTATATCCAACAGAATTGAAGAGCACTGTTGGCATTTTGCAAAACATGTTTTCTGTCAAAGTTTTTTCTGAAAGCCCATGTGATCTTCTGAATTAAACAAAATTTGTTTTAAAGGTTGAAAGCAATACCCCAAGATGGAATGCTGAACTGCTTCAGTATTTTTGAACAATTCCTGAAATTGTATCTCAACTCTTAGGGTGATTCTTTGATTGCTTTCACATATCTGATAGATAAAAATACAAAAGAAAAAAGAAAAGAAAGAAAAAAACCCACCCCAAACCTCTAAGTACGGTATTAATCTGTTGCTTGAGCAGTGATTTCTAGGAGTTATTCTTAAAGTTCTCATGGAAAGCTCAGTGCAAGATAAATTGTGTCTCTGGAGTTAGTTTGCCTCAGAAATTTGTAGTTATCTGGCAATTCTAGATTGAACAAATAACACCACAGACTGTTTCAAGCTGAGCTAAGTTTTACTGCCTAACAACTGGATGGAAGCAGATACAAAACTGTCCTGACAAAGCGGTATTGGGTGCTGAAGAGTCAGTGCTAATTGCGTAATGTGCCCATGTAAAATATATTTTCTTAGTTACTGGAGTCTTCAGGCTCCTGAAGATATGTAAATCTGCAATCCTGTAAATCCTGGCAGGAAGATCTTATGAAGTAAATTCCTGGCAGACCCAATATCATATAGTTTGAGGATATTGGCAAACACAGTAAATTAATTCTTGGAAGAATTGTTAAACACAGTGGTCTGTATTTGAAAGAGATGGGGAAGAGTTGGCAGAAGCCATCGGAAATATTGTTCTTGCTAGGAAATTCGTTGATGGACCTGGCAGGAAGGAAAAAGTTCTCATAGCTGTACCATACGTAGATGGCGCATCTAGCTTATTTATGACATGTTTACATCTTTAGATCTGTTTCCTCCACAGTTTTCTGTATTTCTACTAAAGCAAATATGAAGGGAGCTGTACTCTACAAATACTGGCAGTACGGAAAAGGTTTATGGATTACATGTTAATTATAGATTTGTAGAAGACTCTAATTTAGAGGAATGAATTCCTGATAGGATAAGCATCTGGGATTGAGTCATTGGCATGATAAAGTTTATTGATCGTTAACAATATGAGCGTATGGTGGTAAATTTCTGGTTAGACAAACATGTATTTCCTGGCAAGGTAAATATATTGAACTGCATTAGGGGATAAGGCAAACTGGAGTTATTCCTAGCAAGAGGATCCAATAGTGAATGTTTTCTGGCAATTGTGGGGGAAAAAAATCAGCATTACTAGTATTCTAGGAAATGATGTTTTAGTACTTCACACAAAATCAACCTTTTCTGCCTTTTAGCCCAAAAAGTAAGGAAAATTCTTTTGTATGATAAAAGCTGCAGATTGATAACATATTAAATGTTTTGTAGTGATATAAAATTATCTTCAGACAGACCTGGCTAAATGTTCACAATCTTCATGGATGAAGTCAGTTGGCTTCATGAAGAGGCCTGGGTCATAACAGGCAAATGCTGTGCTTTTCAGCCTAAGGCCGCTGCTGCTTCAGCCTTAATTTTTTTAGCTTACTGCTTTTGCCATCGATTCTCATTTCTGCCCTCTGTTGCATTCTGGCAGTGGTGAGGATACATAGGCAATATAAATGTTACAGTGCTGTAAATCGCTTTCCCTAGGAAGGGAAAAACTATATGTTGGGTGCAAAACTTGGCAGCTTGTTTTGCTATGCTTTAAAATTCAGCAAATTTAAACATAGCAGGAAGAAAGATTCAAACACATGTTAACTCTTAACATGATATGACCAGTCAAAACCAGTTTTATTTATCATCACAGACAGAAATATAAGGTGTGCTGACAAACACTGATAGGAAATTGTCCTGTCAGGAAAGTGTTGCAGTGTTCTTTTGTCATCTGTGAAGCAGCAAAAGCTTTTTACATAATATCCATATTCTCCTTTAATTTCAGTATGATGTAAATCCATCCAGGAAGCAAATCTGCTTTGTGTCTCTACCAGGCCCATGGAGAGTTCAATTTGGGCTTTATATAGCGTGCATTTTTTGTTTCAGTTTCTGTATTTTTAAATGACTTGTAAAGGTAAATAAGCCAATCTTTATTAGCTTCTCCCCTGAATCTGTTCTGTGCAACTCTAGGATAGTACTCAAACATCCCACAGGTTTGTAGTCTTGTGAGCCTTGCCAGAGGAAATTGATGCCAACAGACTGGCTGTGATTTTTCATCCTTTTAATGGAGATTTGGAGGATTTAACAGGGTGAATTTATGACTTTGTGCTTTTAAACTTCCACAGAGTTGTTAATGAAGGGAGGAATTTTATCAGGGGATGTCCCCAGATTCTTGTTGATGTTGAGACAGTAGAGCTCAAGTACCATCAATCACCAAGTTAGCATTGATAGAATAGGGTAGAACAGTTCAATATAGTAGCTCTGCCTGCTAGTTGCGTATTTCAGAGCCTTTGCCAGTAGTATTCATGTGTTATAGACTATCAAAATAAAGAATATTATAATGGCTATGTATTGATATGGAAACAGGGCATGGTGAAATGCAGTTTTTTACTTTTGCAGCTGAAGGGCAGAAAGGGACAGGAAAAAATGTCCTTTTGAAAAGGACAGGAAAAAATGTAAAAAATAAAAGTCTCTCTCTGCAAGGCCTACTGCTCTGCAGGCTTTTAGAGGTCTGGTAGGTTTGAACTCATCAGCTGGGTGGTTACTTCTCTTGTTCCCAGTGTTTTCATTACAATTCTTTCATTACAAGGTTTATGGGTTAATGAGGGATGGGATTTTTTTAACATTTCAGCTGCATAAGTTGGTAAGAGCTGTGTATCTAGTTGTGGAAGATGACTGGAGCACAATGGAATGAAGCATTCCTGAATTCTGGAAGAGAAAGGTAGGGACTGTTGATTCATTTTGTATTATTAGAATTTTTTTCCTCTGGTTTTCCAGCGTCAGGCGTAGGAATTCAAGACTTTTAATGTTGTCTACAGCATTATTTTGCTAATTTTAGAAAATCTCCTGAGAACTTATTTTAAGTATGTTTTGAACCTGCTCACTTTGGAGCAGGGATGTGATGTGTAATGAATAAGTGATATCTGTGTAAGGACATGCAATATATCCCTCTTACTGGCTCATGAAAGGGACTCAGTTTTCAGTAGAGGGTGGTTTAAAGGTCCTTCAGCTTTTGGAGTTGTATACTGGCAGAAGGAAATGATAGTTAATAAGCTCCATCTCCTGCTGCTCTATGTTACACCATCTGGTCTGAGTGTTTATGAGCTTCATGTTGTCCAAAAAAATTTTACATATGAGGCAGTGTAAAAGATTCCACACTCCTAAAGCTTACTGCATTGTCTCCTCCTGTATTCTTTTGCAGAAGTAGGGATTCCTGGTGTGCTTTGTTTGGCTGGTTGCGTTCTATTCACGGAGATGTTACCATCTCTCAGAGAAGAGCAGTGCAATGAACAGTTCCCTGTGGCTTCCTTGGGCTGCAGCCTTCTCCTCTATGTAGGGAGGATCTGCAGACTCTAAGGAAAGGAAAAGCTGCACTTAAGATTCAGATCTCCTTCAGATATTCTTTCTTGATTTGCCAAGTAATTGGAAGTTTCTCTCCTTGGAATAACTGGGGTGAGGAAGCTGTATGTTTGTGGCTTCATTTAAAATCTCACAGAGGGAATACTTTTTCTTCCCTTCATCAAATCAAAATACATGAGAAAACTGAATGTGCAAAAAGAATCTTTCGACAAGGCTGAAATGGGTGCTCCCTTCCTAGATCACAACTCTGCTACTAAAGCTTGTAACCTGCTGTCACTGTTCTGTAACGCTTCTTCCAATCTTAGAATCTCTGCCATCATCTCAGTGAAAAAATGCCTTCTATGATCAGAGCTAGTTTTATTCTCATAAGTAATTCTTTTGATTTGAAATGTGAATATCCAAGAGAGGGGAAAAGTGAGGAAAAAAAACCCTACTGAGAAATAAACTAAAGAAGGATCGCAGTGAATTTGCAGTGCCCTGCTAACAAATCTCATTTAAGGAATGAAAAAAACATTCTCCAAATGTTACACAAGCTTAACAATCCACTTGTCAGTGCACAGATACCAGTGACAATCCTAATTTCCATTCTCTTCTCTGAATCACCATTTTTCCATGGTGTAAAATGCCAGAAATCATAAAATTAAAAATCAGAAGGAGCGAGTAACCTAGCCAATATAACAGAACTGGAGACACAGCAATCCTTAGAGTAACCTGTGCCAAATACTGATGAAGTATCTGCAGCAGAGGCTAAAACATCGAGTTAATACGTTTTGGAATTCTGTTTGTCAAAGCCTGAAATTCGGTACGTACAATGTTCTTGCTATATTAATAGAGCCTCTTCCTACAAACTTAAAAGTGCCTAAGATCTGTCATAAGTTAAAAACAAGATATGAACAAACATTAAGACAGAGTGACAATCACAGAGCATGGGAACCAGTGAATGGCTCTGCACTTGTCTTGAGAGCTGTATGAACATACATACTCTTCCTGTGTTTTTTATGTCACTTTTTGAAACAAAGAAGAGCTGTCATATTTTCTGGACCTAGAAATCTGGTTTGCTTATCTTCATTTATAGAGCAGATACTGAAACAAAATAACATTTCTTCTCAGGGTTTCTCAATTATGTGTCTGTCAGAAGATTTTGTACCTCTCAAAGTAAAGAACTGTCAGGAAGTAGCTCAGTGATTTGACATTGCTGCATATCTGGATAAGCACCAGGGTGGGTGTATCCTAACACATTTAGAGCTTGGATTAGTATTTCTTTTTAAAATGAGACTGTCATGGTTTGACCCCAGCTGGTAACTCAGTTCCCGCAGTTGCTTGCACACCTCCTCTTCCCCACTCCCGGGCAGGATGGGGAAGAGAATCAAGCGTGTAAACTTCATGGGTTGAGATAAAAGCATTTTAGTAATTAAAGTACAGTATGATACTATAATAATAACGATTATGATGATAACAATGATAAGGGAAATAGCAAGGGAAGAGGATATTAAAATTAAAAGCAGAAAGGAAAATAAACAAGAGACAGCAGTGAGGCACAGTAGAATTACTAACCATCTGCTTACCGATACCCAGCCAGTCTCAAACAGTGATTGGTCCCTTCTGGGTAATTCCCCCCATTTTATATACTGGGTGTGACATACTGTGTTATGGTTCGGGTCAGGTGTCCTGTTTCTGCTTTCTCCTGGCTTCTTGTGCCCCTCCTCACTGGCAGAGCATGACAAACTGAGAAGTCCTGAATTGGGGTAAGCACTACTGAGCAACAACTAAAACATCAGTGTGTTATCAGCATTGTTCTCAGTCTAAAGCCAAAACACAGCACTGCACCAGCTACTAGGAAGAAAATTAACTTTATCCAATCCGAAACCAGGGCTCTCAAATCCTTCTGAACTTAGTTCTGTAGGTATTTATAGGAAATAAATTGTGAATGTGGTTTTAAATCCAAGGTTCTCCTTTCCAAGTGTCAGTTTTAGTGGATGCTGCTCAGAAATCAGTTTCCTGCTGACTGTCACTCATTAGGAATGCTTTACAAATGACTAAAGTACCTTTAGCTCAGATGGAAAAAACAGCATGGAAGGAATAAGGTAATGTTTAACAACAGCAGACCAATTCTTTCACCGCCACCCCCACCCCCATCCCAAGCACCAGTTATATAAGGAAACAGTGAATACTGAATGAGGTTAATATAGTCACTTCCAGCTGTTACCACTGGAAAATAGTCCGAGGACCTACAAAAGTCACATATCAAAATATAAACAGTTGCTGTGAAAATCACCAAGAAATTATGAAGCCAGTGAATTCAAATGATAATATTAGCGCAGTGATTAATGAGACATAAATGTTAAGTTTGTAAAATTTTTGACAGATTAACTGCTTTCTTCAGTATTAATGTACTGGAATTCATAACTGCTATTCAAGTTACATCTGTAAGAAAGAGCCTTGGTGACCAGATTGTCTTAAATATTGTGCTCAGAAACAGGGCATTACACAAGCACTAGGCTCTTTTTTTCCCCCGATAACTAACATGGTAGTATCTGAAAAGCTAGATTCTGTGTAGCCGTGGGCTCCTTCCATGTAAGGTGCTTAGCTTCATATACCATTTTTGAACTGCCAAGAAAAACCCAATCATGTTACCAAGCTTTGCAAATGATAGAGTTATAAAGGGGAAGCTGTTATTAGCTGAAGAGAAGCAGCATCAGGTTATGCTGCCCATGGGCCCTGGAAGTGGGGCAAGGCTGTCTTTGAGACTGAAGTGCTAAAAACACCCTTCCTGCATACCTGGGAGTGGAGAAGAATCTGGACCTCCCTGGTGTTAGCACTTCCTTAGAACAGAAGTGTAGTGTGAACTATGTAGAGCTTTCCTTGCAAAGAAGCTAAAGGGGAGGTGCTGTATTTCATTATTCAGCCATTGTTTGTCACTTGACTAGTAAGGCATTTTTCCTGGAATTAACCTCATAGAAACCAAATAATAATGAAGAATGAATCAGCTTTAAAAACCCAGAGATGCTCTTATTCCCCTTTCTGTAGATGAAAAAAAATTAGCCTGTGTAATGTGATCATGTGAATGTGCTCCTGCTGCCCTTTGACCAAGCAGGCAATAGAAGTGGC
>JAOEHY010002461.1:0-27256 GCA_025447955.1 Psilopsiagon aurifrons | reverse complement strand
GCCCCGCCCGCCGAGGGGCGGGGCTACCGCGCACCGCCTCCCTATGCCTCCCTCCTCGTGCTCATGAATATGGATGAAGGGGGCGTGGAAACAGCGTGGCCACGCCCCTTCTCCGAGTCTTGGATGGGGGGGACTGTGAAACCCGCTCTCCATTGCGGGGGAAGGAGGGAGATACCAAGTGGCGGGGAGAGGGCGCAGCCGTGGGGTGTGCAGCCGTCCCTCGGGTCACCTCAATGGGTCTCTTCCGAGCCCTGCAGCCTCGGAGAAGGTAAGGCAGGGGTCTCGCTGGAGGCGTCCCCGAAGGTTGTACAAGCCAGAAACCACGTGAGGGAACATCTTCACCCTGTGTGGGGTGAAACTGGCTGGTGAAACATGGGAAGCACATGCCATGCTGTGATTCCCAGAGCTGCTTCCACCTTCCTCCAAACCCGCGTCTTGCAGTGCCACCATCAGGACCCCAGGATCCTGCCCCGAGGTCCTGCCATGATCTGAATTAAAACTGCTGGGTACAGATGTCTTTCACTGAAAGTCCCATTTCCCCACTTGGAAGAAACCAGCACTCTTCCCTCATGTTTTACCACCCTGTTTCACTAAATTGTTCCCAAAAAGCAGGACTACCAGGGAAATGTGGTATCAGACAGACGGCTGCTTGTGGCTTAGCCATTTTGGTGGGATATTACAAGTTTCTCACCTGTGAATTCTTTGCAGTTCAAAAGGGCTTGAATGTGCATGTTTGGGTCACATCACTGAGGTGATTCGTCATCTCTACCTTGCTCCTCATTTTTAAGGCATCTAAGATCATCTTAGAAACCCCTCTGCCTCTCTCTCTGAGGGCAAATGTTACCAAGGGCGGGGGAAGAAGCTGATACGTACAGAGCAAATCTCATTGTAGGAAGCTCAGCTCAAAACCTAAGCAGGTTTAATTTCAGGTTCTGTAGTCCCTCTGCAGAACAGCAGCTGGGAATATACTTGCTTATCCTGTACCCTGGTAAACAGGGAATGTCCTACTTTTATTTTTTTTCCCCAAGGTCCATGCTACTCTTCCTGTTGCTTTAACAGCAGTAGCAAGCTGCCTAGTTGGTTTTACATGGTACTTTCCTGGGCCAGGACGCTTAAAGAAGAGCTGGCTAATAGTCTGGCAATAGAAACAGCTCCTCCTACACGCCAAGTCTGCTTCCAGTCCTCTGAGCATAACTGCTGTGTCAAGACCCTGCTCTGCCAGCACAGTTGCTCTCGGTCTTCAGGGATCTGGTCACTCTGTGCACACTGCCACCATTTGTCTACTAACAAAACAGTCACTTCATCCTCCTGCTACGCTGCTGGGAGCCTTTATGGGAGTTTGCTTTTGAGCCATTTCCCCCCCATACAGACAGCACCACATGGATGCCAGGCTTGTGAACAGAGAAATAACTTGCACACCTAGCAGAGAGTGGGAGAGAAAATGAACTATGCTAATCCAAAGTGCTCAGATGTGTGAATCCAGTCTCAAAGTTCATGTGAACGGCTTATATAAACAAGATAAATAAATACAACTCTCAGTTTCTGTTACTCACAAGAGTCTACTTCTGTTCTTGCACCATGTAACACCTTCCTATGGCTGGCTTCTACCACAAGTTTCATCTCTCATTATCCGTGACACATTCATTAGTGACACATTCACTAAACAGTGCTTAAAATTAACTGGTTCCCCTGCCCAGACCTGCCTCTTCTTCAAATTTGATTCTCTCTGCAAACCCTTTGTTCTCCTTCTGTCTTGCTTGTACTTCTTTGGACAGGAGTTCACCGATTTCTTCTGAGAAAACAGATTAAATTCAAACTAATTCAGTTTCTGTTTAATCTCTTTTCCCAGTGATGTTCAAAGCCTTTCCAGATGCCTTTCCCAACTTGCATTTTCCTTTTTCCTCCTGCTTCCCTTTGCTTTTCCTTTCCTTCCTGCCTCCCACTTTCTCTTTACCAGCTCCCTTCCTCACACATGACAGAAGCAGAAATTCTTCATCTGCTGTCTCCCCCTCACCCCAGTAATCCCATCTCTTGCTCTCCTTTGTAAGTAAGGTTACTCCATCCTTTATTCTCCCCAGCCCCTTACGCTTTTTGTGATATCAGATGGTCTGACTCCCTCAATCTTAAAGCATGTGACCACCAAAGAGCAGAATTAAGAAAGTCTGGCTCCCCACACATTTGCAGCTCACAGTTTGTTAACTTTAGGGTCTAAAGTGCAAGTTTTAACTGAAATATCTTCCAAAGTTCTCTCTTTAGATAGTGGATGCTGTTGCCTAAAAGCTGGTGTTGCAGACTTTATGTTGTTCAGGGAGTACATGATGCATCCTCCCTGTTTGACAACTTATTTTCATGAAAGCTACAGGAACTAAGTTATTCTGACAGCTTTAATCCTGAATGTAGTATGTTGAAATGTTTTTAAATGACATGGATACACCCCCAAATATACCTGTACCTACATGACATGACCATATAAACCTTGTTCCTATAAGAAAGTAACCTGAAAATCACACTTGATCTGACTTGTGTCTTCCAGCTGCTCATCTCTAAACTTACTGAATGCACTGTTCCCAGCCACTGTTGAGAGGTCCCTGCTTTTCATTTGATCTTCAGTTTTCTCTGATGCAGTCGCTGCAGGCTTGGAAGCTAAGCTTAATTTTTTAAAATATCATAGCTAAAATGACTCCAGGAGATGAAGTTTTAAGATAAAGCACTAAAAATTACAAGGCTTCTGGGAGGAACCTTGGAAAAGAGCTGGGAGGAGAGGAGCAGCAAGGCAAATGAAGAAATAACTGAGATAAGTGATTCAAAGGCAAACAAAAACAAAAAGGGAAAGGATAGGTACCCTTTTCTTTCTTTGTTTCTAAATGTCCAAGCAAACTGCGCTGTCCCTCAGCAGTTCTGCAAAAGGACAAGGGTCCAAAAAGTAGGACAAAAGACAGAAATCATGAAGAAATTCTCCATGCCACACACTTTATAAGGATTATTGCGCAACTGATATAGGTTTATACTATGAGCTTCCATTGGTATGGGTGTACTCACTGAAATGCAATGGAGAGAGAGCTGCCTTTTTTTTTCCCCCTAAAAAACCAAAAGCTACATGTCAGGGTGAATGAAATGTCATTTTTGTCTTTTGTAATAGCAAATCACAAGTACATAAACCTGAGGTTCTGTAATATTTAGGCTTGTAAGTGCAAATAACAAAATACTCAAATTCTCAAACTTCTGTTACTTCTTCACATTGTATGTATTAAATAGGCTTATTAAGTGTAGCTCATTATTTAAAGTATGCACAGGTATGTTTGTAGGGTCAGCGCCTTACTTGGTTACTGAGAACGGTCTCAGATGTATAAGAGCATTCCCCACAGCTGGACCAAATATTTGCAAATACTAAGCTTTGAAGGTCCCATCTCACCAAATGAGAAAAGCACTACCAAACCTATCCCCTGAAACACACATTCAGTTGCAGTTCAGTGCTAATAGGATTGTGTAAATTTATTGGAGGGCAAAACTGTATCTACATACAGTTGCTAGACAAATTAGGTTTACTCTGACATCCTTTTGTATTTTCCAGGTTCTAAATAGTACAACTGTGTGCATAATATTCACATGCATTTAACTTATTCACAAAAAGGCTCTTGATTGTGTACTTTGCAACTTTCATCATTAAGCTCTCAAAGGAAACATTTACATAGTGGTGAAAGGATGGGCTTCCATGCCGGTGGTAGTAATCTGTACTCATAACTTACTGAATAAGACTGTAATTGCAGTGATCAGACTGGAGTAATTTAAACAGAGCAGGGGTTTCCCCACATTCCAGTAAAAATCAGGTAAGTTTTTAAGTGCTGATCTCTTAACAATGGGAGGCCTCTGCAGCAAACCAGTTACTTCTTTCATCACTCAAGCGAGAAAGTATGTAACAAGACATGTCAACGACTTAGATGTCCTCTGGCTGTTTGGAGAGCATTCCAGAAAGCAACCTCTTCCTGCCCTGTTTGTAGGCACAGCCCATTCACATCTGCAGCCACAAATTTATGTGGTATAGGAGGAGCCTGGGAAAAATGTGTGACTTATTTTATAATGGATATGGCTTTTAAGATTTTAAAGCTGAAATTAATGAGTTAACTCAGTCTAAATAAATGTCAGGCTTTGCTTGAACTAGATTATGGAGATCTGTGTAACTCAGCTGGGAACACTCCCTCTGGAGAAATTAAGAGCCGGTGTTCCACAGCAGGACTTGGGCTCAGACCAAGAGCTGGCACTGCAGTGCAGTACTACTGCAAGGAGTTTCTGTGTGGGGATCAAGATGCTATCCTTTTGATGACCTGTTATTGTCCTATGTTTTTCTATGCTTACAGTAGAAAAAAACCCATACTTAGAGCTTCCTTCAAAAATGGAAAAATTATAAATGCCTTATTCAACATTTTGCCTCTTGTTAAATCAAATTTGAATTTCCAGAGCTGTACATTAGCTGAATCACTGGCTGCATACTACTCACTCCATCTGTTCATATGCTTGAGTCATTGCATTACCAGTATCTTAACACGTTACTTGGAAAGAATTTTGGGCGATCTGGAGGATAAAACCCCAAAGCTCTATAAGATAATGTTCCCTTCTATGTCCTGCAGTACCATATTCTACATTGCTCCCTTTCTGCTATCAGAGATGTTAGTTTGAACAAATTGCTATTTTAGGACAAAGAGCTTATCATAAAAGTACAGCTTCTACTTAAAAGCTGAAAATTGAGCTGTGATGTAGAAATCCACTGTCACCTCCCTGCATGCAATGCCTTGCCCTGGGAACTGTGTGAGGAGTCCCATGGTGATGGAACAAACATGTTTCACAACCCAAGGTATCCACTTGATACTTGTTCCACTTGAGATGGTATAAACAGATTACCTTCTGAGGGCAAACTGTCTCCTCTTAACAATGCTGAAAGTTGAGAGTATCTTGTTGTGTGATTGCAAAATTTCTTCAGAAATGTGTTACACTTAAAAATACATTTTCGTTTACCTCAAGGGGGGAGGGCAAAAAATAGTGCAGAGGGGCATAAAAGCATAGTCAGAAAGACAGAGGTAGAATTGCTAATGCACATCTTGATTTTTATTTTACAAAAAAACTAAAAAGAGAATATTTTGTATGAAAGCATGTATGTCATGGAGCACTATGAATGCATTCATGTTACTCAGGGAGTTGAGAAGCAGAAAGCGAAACCAACTGAAATAAAAGAAAACCAGTGAGACTAGTTTTACCTTTCAGACCAGGGGCTAGATCCAACTCTCACAGAAGTCAGTGAAACAATTCCCACTGGCTTCAGAGGGATTTGGATTCGGCAAAGTGAAATGCAGAAAAAATAACGAGGAAGCATTAATGAGAGGTTCTCAAACACTGGTCCACAGCACACTTTCTTCAGCCCATGGAGACATGCCTTTCCCCTCCATTACTCATTTACTTCCTACTGCTTTTATGGGTTTCTGCTTTTTGGAGCCTAGAAGGAGAGGGGCATTGGTAACAATGAATGAGAATGGCCAGACAGGCAGCCTGCTCACAACACTCTTTTGCAGATGGAAGAGGAAAGAATTCAGTTGCTGAGCAAATAGAGAAAAAATAAAGAATGTACTATCTGAAGGAGTAGAAGGCCATTAAGCTGAGAGGATTAGGTGGCCTTCAGCGAGGATTAGGTTCCTTGCTGCCTAGTGAAGCTGTCTAGGCAGGCACCTGAGCTGCTAGCACAAAGCAAAAGAAAAGCTGAGCTCCATACAGACGTCTGCACTGAGCAAAAAGCAAATAGGAAATGCCAAGGGCAGAAGCGTTCCACAAGCATTCCTCTTCTCGCCTTCGCCAAGCTAGGATTTGAGGAAACACCCATGCACACCCACCTCTCAGCTGAAAGTAGACAAGCCTGTTTCTGATGGTCCACACTGCAGTAATTACACCATATCCTCCAGGCCCACATTCCCACTGTCACTCAGATGCAACACATGCTCTTACCACCACATCTAGCTGAAGCAATTCCTCTATGGAGCAGTTAGGCATCTGGACCAGGCTTCGGATATCTGATGGCTGACATTTGGGCAGCATCCCCATTAACACTTTCAGGCTCTCCCTCACATGAAGGGCTGTTGACAGCTGAGTACAAGACTAACTTGTGCACACATGATGAATGCACACATAGCCGGGATGGATCTAGCTGGCACCCACTTTTTAAATGCAGGGCGACCCTTTCTTCCATATGTACAGGTGGGTCAAACTACCTTGAGTCCCACAGTGGCCAGAAGTAGGTGCTTAGTGAAAGAGTGTAAGAAACATGAAAACAACTGGGTCAGCCTTTCTCTGATGTATCTTAGGAGCTTCTGGGGTAGATGATTTAGCACCTTTCTGAATCAGACTGTCATATTCAGTGACCACTGGCAGACTTCTCCGTCATTCCTCTATTCCATTTTTTTAATCCATTTACAGATTGCAATTCTTTAATGTCCTTTTGCCTACCAGTGAATCTTTCCTGGACACAGACTACCTAAGTCAGCCTTTCCTCGCAAGCAAGAGGAGATATGGGAGACTTTCTGGATATTTTTTCTAAAATTTATTGATGAGAAAACATAGGAAAGAAAGGATGTGTCGACACTGCAGAGCAGTAAGGTACAAAGATCCTTATTCTGGCTCTGTATGAAATAGCTTTGGATCTGGAAGCAGGAGAATAAGAAATACCAACCTCATGCTGTGCTCAAGTTAGCTGGTGGGCTAAGAGGCAAGGTGTATTAGCTTGAGTCTGAACACTGTGCTACCAAGGCAATACTGCTTCTGACATCCAAGATTATACCCTTGCCAAGGTCTGCTCCTTCCTCCAAGAAAGACCTGGGCTCGGGATCTGCAGCACAGAGATGTACTGTGCCATGCTGGCACATCCTGAGAAGCATGCTTTTGAAGCTTTGCAATGCCTGAGGATACAGGTCCATCTCCCACGTGGACCATCTAACCTGAAAGATGCAGGGCAGTGACTTCTTAGCTCTTCTAAGTTTGCAACATCATGTTTACTTCCCAGAGCAGGTGCAGATTCCCAGGGGTTGACTTAGGCCTCCTCCCATAGAAACGGTGCATGAAATCCCACAGATCTGCAGACCACAGACCCATACCATTGCTGTAGAGCCTCCTGGGACAGGAGCTGCACCCACCCATTATGGAGATTCTTCCTCATTGCATACATATTGGCCAGCACAGATGATGATGGAACAATACTCTGTAGGATTATTTAAACATGTCTGATCAAGAACCAGACCAGAAATAAAATTTGCCCTTTACCATGCCCTGATTGCTCTCATGCGCCATGTCCAAGCTGAGTCACATCCTGCATCCATCAGAAAGCCCTGTATTTTACATTGTGTTGTTACGAAGGAGCTGAAGCACAGTCCCTGAGCAGTGTGAATTGCTTGGTGTGCTCAACAGCCTACTGCTGTCACACACTGCTTCCCACTGATGGGACCTTGGTACAGCTCACCAGCAGACCTTGGTCTGCTGACCAAGACTTGTCCAGACTAAACAAGTAACACTGGTCTAGTGAACAGCACACTTACTAAGGAGAGGGGAGACAAAAGCCCCAGCTAACAGCTTACAACACAGTCATGCAGGCTGGCTTCTTTTTCCTTATCCAAGGAATTCCGAGCCCCAGAGAAGGGAGCTATTATCAGCTCATTCGCTTTTACTCATGTAAGTCATAAGTCACATCAGTAAGAGTTGGAATTTAGGGGTTTTAAATCTAGTAAGTGAAGTTCACGTAGATTGCACCTCTTTTCTAATAAACCGTATATTTTGATAGCTTTACTTTCAAAAATATTGCATTGACCAGGGTCATAAAGAACACACGGGAATCGGCAGGGGCCTTTTGAAAAGTGCCAGTAACAATACTGCTTATGGCTTTGTAACTGCTCATAGAAAGCACAAGTCAGCATTGCGGTCCATAAGTAGTTTAAAGCATCAGAAATGGCAGCGACAAAATCCACTCTTCATTGAGAGGCAACTCTCCTTATGCTCCCTCACCATTTCAGAGATTTAGAGTTCAGCTGCCGCTAGGCTTTGCTTCCCACACACCCACTTTCTGAGTATTAGTGCTGAACCCTGTCAAAATTGTGCTTTTGTTTTGCACTGCCTTCCCCAATTCTCCTCTAAAACAATCATGCTTCTGCCTTTGCAGGCATACAAGAATCAAAATGCCTCATCAAACCCAGCATGTTTACCTCAGTATGACATCCCAGGTATAAAATGTGTGCCCATTTAGGATGTCAATCTTCATTATTCCTTTTACTTCAATTAGAACTAGGAAAACAATTACAAAACATGCAGGGGACTTTTAAGTCTTCTTCCTCAGTACTATTTCAGAATACTGTGTGCAACTGTAGGATGATGGCACTCCTTTGACTGCTAAGTAAGCATATTCCATGACTGCACAGTCTCCATGGGCAGGAAGCAGCCAAGCTCCCATGCTGCACAGTTTGTGCGAGACTGCGTTTGCACAGTGAGATTCAATTCTATCTGCTTGTAGGGACTAGAGCTCTCTTTTCCTGTTTAACACTCAGGAACAAGCTTTCACATTATCAACGTTTTGGTGTTTTGTGGGTTTTTTCCCCAGTTAGTATCACATAAGCTGCATGCAGCCAGAATCTGTGGTGACCATAAATTGCAGCTGATTCCCTACTAGACCACGCAGTGGTAGAACGCTACTGATATAGTTAAACATGGGAAAAAAAAAATGAACACTTTCAGAACCCCCATTTTACTTCCTTTGTACCTAGATCCAGCCTTGCCCCTTTCTCATACTCCAGTTTTGTATCACCACCGCTGCCGCTGACAATACTTTTTTCAATGGGAATATCACAGCCATAGCCATTGCCAGAATCTCTTGGCAAACTGGCTGCTTTCTGAGTCAGAGCCTAATGCCATTACAAGGTCTGCAACAGCTGCAGCAGTCATACATCTGCAAGTCATTTGAACATTTTATGATGAATAAAAACTATCCATTACATAGACCTATACATTATATATTAACCCTAATACTTATTCAGTTACACCAACAATAACCTTTTCCCTCTGCATGCTGTAAACTTCTTTGGCTATAGCATGTGTTAACAGAGATACTTAAAGCTCTGGTCCATGGTGGAGCAGTCCCTGTGTACATATTACCTAACTTCTTCTACCTATTTAAATACGAAGTGGGATGATGGAAAGAAAGAAAGTGAATGTAAAGCTATAAAAATTCATACCATGCATAAGGAAACCATTTTTATATAATTGTATGAGACTGCGTACAGTCATGCAAATAGAGAGGACACAAAACAATGGGAAACACAGGGGAAGAATGAAAACATGGACTCAAAATATATAGTTAAGAGATTTCATTATGATACGCACAGATCTTAAACCCATTTAGATGTCCCCAGCCGGCAACCTGATCCTCAACATCGTACCCAAGATATGAAATCTAAAAAGTCAGAAAGCTGAAGATGGGATAGCAGAGCTTATGGAAAAAGAAATGGAAGCTGTGCATAGTTAAAAATCCTTTTAAAATAATAATGATAATAAAGAAACATAAATGTGGTTTCATGAAGGATATATATACACAGCCACAAATTACGAAGTCAGCCCTTCAGGACATTACATTCCTCATGCAAGCTGCTGAGCTCGCTCATCATAAGTAGGTGTAAAATACACTCACCGGCTTAGTGACTTCAAGGCTAGAGTCCCATATGTGATTCCCTACCAGTGAGTCTTCTACATACGTATACTTTCACAACAGAAAATGCGAACTGGGCAAGACATACCTCCCTATGAGTTTCACCATAAGAGTTTTAAAGAGACAAGGCAAAAGTCTGACATGACAGAAATCAATCATAATTTTCCTGTGAGATTCACCCAAAGACAGGATTTTACTAGCAGTCCATATGCACGTAAATACTATTTCATGTTTGTTCATTATATGTCATTTACAAACTCTTCTTGGATTCTCAGAAATATATCTCTATTGCTTCCCACTCTGTAATTCATGCATTGGTTTAGAGCCCTGCAGAATATCAGTACTTCTTTGGAACCAGAATGTCAATTAACTAGCGCTTCCACACTGAGTTAAATGTATGGATTAGTAAATCGCAAAATAGTGTAAGTTTTAAGAAACAGCTATTGGAATAGTCCTACAGTTAGAAAAGTGACATTTAGGAAATGTTTTCTTGACTTGATCTGCTTCCTCTGTGCAGTCAGAGGCCAAGCTTTATTTTACTAGCAATACATATTTATTGCTTCTGCTGGCTTTAATATTTCCACTCAAACAACCCACATATTAGAAATTAAGAAGAAAATCCTAATAAGGTTACAAACAGTTCATTTAAAGGGGATTAAAAAGGCATCCAGCAAAGCTCTTTATTTTTAAGGGTTAGAAAAGCATTACACTTCAGGGCTGAAAAACCACCTTGCCACTGACGAATGGGATGCTTTACTCAGCACGATCAAATCCCCACTGTCAATTTGTGGAACACCTACCTCCCCCCTTAAATAAAAAGGGAAAACCCTGGCCCTTCTGATTGCAGAGATAACTTACCAAGCGTGACGTGATGCAGTGATGTCTTTCTAAGTCAGCAGCCAGCCAGCTGTCTCTTTGCTGTTGCTCCTACTTTTCCCATGCTCCGGCAGAGCGAGGCTGAGCAGCCAGGCCAGTTGCACAGTCGCTATCGAGTCAAAGGGCAAGAGCAAAGCTTAGAATAAACACGTTGTTTTCACTCACTTGCTTGAAGTGCTGCCAAACCTCTTAACATTAGCACACATAAATCGGTGAGTATATCATGAAGCCTGAGGCCTGAGCAGCTGGAATCTTGTAGCTGTTACCTGAAATCTTAACATCCAAAAAAATAGCTTCCCCATCCCTTGAGGCTATGTGGGAAATCTCAAAACACACAATCATAAAAGCACGACCAACATCAAGGAAAAGAACTCCCAATTATTTCTTTCTTTAGTCCTCTCTTTTTATCATCATCTCAAATTTGCAGGGTGGAAGGGGGGAATGGGGTGTCTTTCTTGAGATTTTCAAGCATTTTCCCAATTTTGTGCAGAAGAAAGCGGTCACTGATTCTAGAGGTAAATCCTGAAGTTATTCAGCAGAAGGAAGACTATGGAGATAAGCAGCTCACGGCTCAGCAGTAAGAAACCATTTAGCAGGAGCTAAGCAGGTGGAAGAAGGGTAGACCAGTCAGTTTTTCTCTGCCAAACAGCAATCTTCAGGAGGAAGGAGTGGGATGGAGTAGTGGTGTTCCTCTCCTGGACAACAGCTTTGAAGTGGTTCTTCAGCAAGGACTTGAAAGAAAAAGCTCCTTCTCCATATCCAGCCACCAAGAGAGAAGGAATTGAAAAACAGCAAATCCTTACGGCTAATGGGAGGGTGATATAAAAGATGGAGTCCATTGACTGGTGTCCAGAGACAACAACCTGGTATGAATTCCAGCACCATTCCACTTCCCAGCAGCTGGATTTCTCTCCAGGGTGGATTGCTGGTTTTGGACACTTCCCCATTTTTTCCCGTCTGTTAACAGTGTTCCCCTAGTAAGTATTTGGAACAGTTGTAAAGCTTTTTTTGTATCTAAATGGCCTTGCCGTTGCCTGAATGCAATTTCAGAATTGCTGGCATTTCTGTGCAGACTATCTGAAGTGTATTTTTGTCATGCTGCTAATAAGCGTTGCATCCCCCGGGAGAGCCTCAGCTAGCTCAGTTTCTGAACAATGTGCACACTCAACACAGGAGATGTAAGAAAAAAATCTTTCCCATTTTTACTACTTTTCAGTCGCAGTTGCTCACTAAATAGATGCGATGTACAAAGTCAGTGGGACCTGTAAGTCCTCATGTACAAAGTTTGGATGAGAACCTGAGAAATTACGTAACTTGCCAAGGGTTACACAGGCAGCCAGGGGTCTCACAAATGATCCAGAGCCAGTCCAATACCTGAGTCATAAGGACCATCCCTGCTCTCAGTTCCTACATTTTCCTTCTGGTTTCTATATTCTGAGTTTCTTTCCAGCTCCCATCATGTTTGTCCCAGTCCTCAAACAATGGAATATAGTTCAGTGTTAGGGATACTGCAGGAGAGTTTAGGAAACTTATCCTAAGACTTTCTGAGGTGGGTATGAATTTCTGACTGCAACTGAATATAATTAGGCCAAAAAATAAACCAAAAAGGGAGCTCATAAATATGTGCAGATTGTATTGGGAGTGGTACTATCCTGAGATGAACGCTAAGAATAATATGTGAGTACCGAAACCATGGAATCATGGAAAATAAAAATGGGTGTTTATAATTCCATGAAATAGAACCACATCAGAGGAGAAGGATGATCTGGAAACTTGACAGGTTATTTTGTTTAGAGTCCTAAGAGTTCACTTAAAATTATCCAGAGTTTAGAGGAGTTTCTGTAAAGGGATAGAATCAGAACAAATAAACAAACAAAGCCACAATACAAGAACACCATGGTTGCAAAGTCAATCACTCAAATATTTGAAGGACCTGTACTGAAGTGTCTGTATTACCCTTATTGTGTTAGCTCCTTTTGTCTAACTCTGTATGCAAACAACAGCATACAATACAGAATAGCATAGGAGGGCTGTAAATCACAGGCAGATAGCAAATACTTTGGTCAAGAACAATTCCAAGATTTTTCTGTTTGTTTCTACAGCAGAATGGTGGGGACCCGAACCTGCCCCACGCTACTGTTGCTGCATAGCATCTTGAGGAACAGGAATCTTCAAGGTCCCATCCCAAAGACTATGGAAGATTCCACAGTAAAATTAACGAAGTGTTTTTCTAGCATGTTATACCTTAAAGCATAAGCTACATGAGGAAGACACTCAGAGGCACTTCAGCAACCTGCATCACTACAGAGCACACTAGGATGTACCAAGGACGCACTGTGACACACAAAGATGAAAATGGGCCTGGAGTATGTTGCACAAGAGGCACATGTAGGAACAGAGGTTATCCGGTCTGAAGAAGAGAATAAGGGGGACCTTACTACTACCTTCAACTACTTCCTTGGTGAGCACAGAGAAGACAAAGCCAGGCTTGCCAGAGGTGCATAGTAAGGATCAGTGTCAGAAAACCAGAAATTCCAATTAGATAACAGAGAAAGGTTTTGCTTGCTGGTTTTGTCTGTTTCTTTTTTAAATCATGAGGGTGCTCAAATGCTTGAGAAGATCACCACAGAGACTGTAGGATCTCTGTTCTTGAAGATACCAAAACTCAACTGGACAAGGTCCAGGACAATGCAATCTAATTGCATGTGCTACAGAGCAGAGGACTGATCATCTCAAGACTTCCCTTCCAAACTCAGTTGGCATGATTCTAATGTTATGATGCTACAGGATACTATAAGCATGTTTTCTACTCACTCACACTGCACGAGTCATTGGTTGGACCCATCAAGAATTCAAACTGTTTGGAACAGACAATGGCTGCTCCTAATACCTTTTACTACCCTTCCTCCCAAGTTCTGCAAGATCACAAAAATCTCACCAAAGCACTTTGTGAGCACTGTGATTCCGATTGGCATAAAGCTGAGAAGCCCTGCCCTTTGACAGATCTTGGGCAGTCTGATGACTGTTCTCAGCTCACATTCTCATTAACATGAGTAGCTGAATGAAGAGCTGCATGTCATACGGAGATAGCCTTGAAACTGCTTACCATTTTTTTCATTACATGTTATTAGCAGGCTCAATATAATTGTACAAGTAGCTTAGATGATGGCATCTCTTATGGTGGGAGAAAAGGCTAAGGAGAGGTTTTATAGCTTATGTTCATTTATAGCTTATGTGCATATAGCAACCAGGAAACCAGAGATGCACTGAATGTGTTTTTATTGTTGAAAGCTGAGGACATACTGTGCAAGATCTGTAAGTGCACCCAGTTAAAAGTCTTATTTTCCCAAAATTAAAATGAATTTGAAGATAGCCTTATAGATTGCAGGGCTTATCATGACTGGATCCTTATCATGATGGATACTAAAGGAAGCACCAAGGAGGACCAAAACACATTTTGACCTCAATGACTCAAGTGACCACCAAACTCCGCTTGCATTAGTCCTTGTGCAACCTGGATTAGTGGGTTTTCAACTGCTGTCCAGAACCTTCTGGGCTCCTAAATTACTTTTGAAAGATCTAAGTGGAAATAAACTATAAAAAGCAATTTTGTAAGAAATTGACTACACTAAAACCAAAGTAAATCAAAGGACATAAAATTCAAAAACCACTCCCGAAGAACAAGAAAAGTAATTGCTTCATCTTTTTAATGAGACACCACTAATTCCACTTTCCAGATTCTTATCTACTCCCCCAGTAACACACTATTTACACTATTTACATTGAAAACCCCACTTCTGAATTTTATGCCGGTTCTGGTTTTCACAGAAACTAACCTGAGACTTAATTTCTTTCACATTTGAGTTTTTTCAGGAATTATGTGAATATCCTGGATTATACATTCTTTAAAACAAGGTGGTCCCTGACTGTATGGGACAAGCGCCTAGGGCAGCAAGACAAAGTTACAAGCATTACAGAATTTGAGCACATTGTATCATATCCTGCTTGAAACTTAAATGCTAGCATGTGACTCAAGCACAATAACATCTGAGAATAGCCAAGTGCAAAGAAAAAAAGAAAAAAGAAGCCTTTTTCATTGAAGTCCAGGAAAACAACAGTGGGAAAAAGTCTTAGTGCCCTTCCTCGCATTATCTGCCCTTCCCAGAGCAGACTGGTTCATTGAACAGAACAAACAGAAGATATCACTGTAGGTACAAGAGTCACGAAGTTATTTTATTTCCAGCTTGATTTTAGAGGTGCAGAAAAGAACACCAGAAGACACTGAGGCAGGATTACACAGATAGGAAGAACGTTCACCATTCATTTTTGCTGTAATGGTGAAACAAGGGTAGCAAAATGCCTAGCCTGAATACAGATTAGCATCTCTTCAGCTGGAAACTTAGCCAAGAAGAGTGTAGGAGTTGAGTAAAAGCAAGACACACTTCTGTTTCAACCCACTCCTCCTCAGCTGAGTAAGTCAGTGTTTATAACACCAACCCTTCTTAGAAATAAAAAGGGTGCTAGGTGAATAAGTCTGACTCCAAACAACTCACAGCCACAGCTACTGTGGGCAGATTTAGTAAACACATAAGCATATTAATGGACTGCATTTAACTTTCACTGTTTAGATTCTGACAATTTGCAGCCTTCTTCTGTAATCAGAAAACAAATAGGAATGTGGTTCAGGACCAACACAGATCTAAGCTACAAGGTTCAGGTTACTACACAGAGTCTCAGTTAATAACAAAACAAAGCAGCTTTACTGGGGCCCTCCAGTGTGCCCTTAATAAAGGAAGACCCTTTTCCTTACTCTTTCATGCGTTTAATGTTAACAGCAAATTTCTTTCCCTTTTATAAGTACAGCGTATGTGGTACCACTGGTGTCTCAAAGTGACTTTCTGCTCTTTATTGCTGAGCACATGGATTTATACATTCGCCGATTTTTAAATTTCATAGTTAGAGTCAGTAATATGCTTTTTAGGTTTTACAGGACAATAAAACTGCTTGCCAGGGGTTTCTGACTTAAAATCCTACACAGCAGATTGATGTAGGCCTCTTGATCCTTCTTACCACCTTTTTGCCAAGCTAGAGTATAAAGTATCTGTTCTACTAATTGCACCCAGGGATTTGCATCCAATATCCAGATAGACTCCTAAGGCTGACTAAGTTTTCCCTTTGATCTTGTGTATTCTGTTGCTTGAAAGAATACAGACAGGTGATGGAAAACGCTGGAGCTATTTGCAAGTACAACTGCTCAAAGACCAATTAACTCCAAAAACCCCCAAAACGAGCAAGAAGCCAAAATGGAACTAAACCCTCAACAGCTGGAGGTCATCAAGGCAGTTTTCCCAGAGGTCAGAAGACTGTTACTAATAGGATGGGAATACAAAATTTAGTGAGACCAACTGCAACTGCTGATAACACGTATTGAGAAGTGCCTCATTTCTCACATTTTCTGCAGAGCAAGAGTGAAGCTGGACAGCAATCTTAACTTTTATTGTGGGGAAAAAAACCACCAGTGGGAACTGAAACATAGTCCTACTGAACAATTAGTATCAGGAACTGATGTTAACCTAATGCTATTTTCATCACATTTAAAAATAACATTCAAGCGACTTTACCCCTAAAAAGTCATTATTTCTCAGAGTTTAATCAACGTAGTATAGTTCATTAGGAACTGTCCACTGAGATTCTCCTACATTTCAAGTTATTTCAATTACTGCAGAACCTGGATGCTAGAACCCCCAACAGAAGATTAATTTAAGTTGTACGCTCTCCCTTTACAACAGCAGAGGGTTTGAGATGTTTCAATAACATTACACAAAGTTACATTCCTCCACTAACACAAAACATACACTCTTGCCACTGGAGACAAATACTCCTTACACTGTTTCTAGCCAATGATTTTAAATTCAAATCCAGAGTAAATGTAACCTCTTCAGAGCCGGGAACACATTTGTGTGCAAGGAAAACAGCCTGCTGTGTTACAGTGATAACAATACCTATTAAAACCATGGCACATACTGAACAGGAACATGCACAAGGGCCACTAAGTTCTTTGACATGGTACTGAAAGAATGGTCAGTTTCAAACACTTGGGGATGCTGAGATGTCAGGTGTTTCACGCTATCACCAAATAATGTATACTGAGAGGTAGGCAAAGCTATTTTTATCCAGTGATGATTCATTGACAGCTCATTCATAAAAGGCAAGAAGAGAGGGACTCTGAGAACCAAGAAGAAATGTTCAAAAGCACAAATTATTCTGCATTCATTTATTATTATCTGATTTATGATACAGATGAAGCAACAATGCTAAATGGAACAATTTATCATTCTGCCTAGGCATTTGTTTAAAATGCGGTTCTCTCAGTGCCTTGGTGAAGGTCTTCCAGAAGATGGCTGAGGCTGCCTGAATTTGGAGAGAACCTCTATAGAATCAAAAAAAGTATAAATGTTGTATTCGTGATGCTGAAGATTCTTGTAGGTAGAATTATCGAACTCTTCTTGAGCAGGCTCACCAATTGCTGTGGCCTCTGTGAAAACAAACAGTAATTGGTGACTATAAGGACACCACAGCAGAGGGCAATATTCTCAATTACTGTCAGATCCCTTATCCAGTCAGTATTATTAACCCTTTCTCCCTTTCCCAAACAGTCAGCAATTGTAACAAAAGGGTAAGTACACTACACCCTACTGGCACCTTGTCTGGTCCTAAAGCAGCACGTTAATATGAAGTGTGGGAGCAGGAATCAGTACAAGTCATCTAAAGCAGCACAGGTTTTAAAATACAAAATATCATCTAATGCTGGGGGTGGATAGGGCAGAACATTTGTATCTTGAAGACAGATGTCTCCATTTCCTGGCTTTTTCATAGTTGCCTTGGTTTTCACTCCAGCCAGAACAGTAGGTGACATTCTTAGCAAGCCAGGAGAGGCAAAGTAGCAGTACAGCAGTACAAATGATCTATCATCACGTCAGACCACCAGACACAGCTATTCAGCTATTAGAACTACTTTACAGATTGAATTTTTTCCATGGGGAGAAATGATGGAATTATTGAGCTCTCCACCGTTTAACTTCAAATGTGGTCATAGCGAGCAGCAATATATCGAGAGCCCCTGATGTAAATTTCTTTTCTTCCAAATATAATCTTCTAAAATAGCAGCTCTTCTACCTAAACAAATAACCCAGTGAAGTTATTCATAAGCCAACGGAGCTTATTTCATGTTAAAGCCAACATTAATTCTTACCCTTTTAGAATACCATGCAAATTTAGGCAGTGCATTTACATAAAAGGTTCCTGTTACAGGCTGGTTTTACAACCAAGGAAATTGCAAGAAATAAAACTTTACTCCCAGTATTAATTTATTCTCATATACCCAGAGTCTTAACAATAGGAAAGACGTAAGCATAATCTAGTGAAAAGTTTCATCATATAAATTTGTATGTCAAGGTTTAGGTTAGATCGTATTAAGCGTCTTTTGTAATACAATCTACAATAAAAATACAAGAACTCAAGCAACTGAACTCGAGAATTTCCCTTTAATTCTAACATAACTATTGCAACGTAAGGCTTTCAGTTTAAGATCATGTATCTGTAATGCTCATGAAGACTCGCTAACAAAATGTACCACAGTAAGCCATAGTTTAGCAGAACGCCACACACCGCCTATGAAAGGAAATATCCCTGTGCCTACTGCTCAGCTCCTACTGGGACACCTCATAGGAGACGCTACAGAGCTAAAAGCCACATGATGCAATCTTTGATGCAAATAGTCCCCAGAACAGGCAAACAAAGTCAAGTGTACATTCAACCTGCAAATGATAGTTGTTCCAAATTAAGCGACAGATGCTCAGGAAGAAAAGCAGATGGAGTCTCACTTTTCCTGCCCAAACTTAAAATTTCATCTATGCTTTCTCTCTTAAAGAGCATGCATTTCACAGGATGTTCTTCTGAAATGAATCAGAAGCGTATTTCTGACTTACCATGCCACTATTTCGCTACTTAGCAGTTGAAGTCAGCAGTTTTTGCTGACTGTTTAGCATGCCTGCTCTACAGCACGATGGCATCACATTAACATCCAGGTTTGTAATGCGAAAAATTGCTTTTACATCTTCAGTGTGCCTGCTGCAGAGCTTGCAGATGGACAGAACACAGAACAGGACAGCACCACAGACTACAGAAGGCAGTATTAACTGTGAACATTAAATATGGAAACACAGTAGCTGTTCTCAAAGAAGGCCTCAAAAGGAAGAAAAAGCAAGATATGCCAGCAGATACCAGGGATGTGTTAAAGATAGCTGGGTTTGACTTGGCTACACTCTGGCACCCAAAGATACTACACCAGCAGGAAAGGGATGTGAACTTGTCTGTACTAAACCCCACCTCTCCTTTAGCACATACCCAGCAGAAACTTCCCTGCTGTCACAGCCTTATCACCTCCACAGAGGAACTCAACAGCAAAAGTGCTGTTCCAGCAAAGGCATGCCCTACCCAAAAGCGTTTTGCTGGTGCAGTGATGATTATGTGTCTGACTACTGCCCCATAGATACAGATCTGCAGGAAAAGTCTGTCACATGGTCTTAACCTTAATCTGGATTTACAGTATTTACAGAGCAGAGGAGGCTGTTTCATAGATCTTTGATGTCTTATAATCTTCACCTTGAATCATTAGCACATTTCAAGACTGAGTCCTCCCTCTCATATTTGAAGTTAAGTAATTTTGGGCCTTTGTATTACCTTCAATGTGGAAATAATGCTTGAGCATCTAGCACTCCACTGTGGATGAACAGGGGAAAAAGCATCTTCTTTATATAAATACAAATAGCCTTTCTCCAATACATTATTTTTTAAAGCAAGCTGCTTCTGCTGACTGCAAGGAGGAACAAGTAAATGAAAATGTCACTTGCAGACAGTGCTGCATTTTGCCAGCAGCTGAGTATTTGAGTTGTAGTGAGGAAAGATGATAAGCCTAAGTTTCCAGCTCTTAAACCAGATCAAATTGTGAGCTGACTAATCACTTAAAACAGTAGGCAGGTCTTTTACTCAGCCCTGCAACCTGGAAATGGATGAATAAACCCCATTACTTGTCACTTAACCTGGTTAGACACTCCATGGAGTCACAGAATGGTGAGGTTAGAAGACACCTCTGGAGGTCATCTGGTCCAATCCCAAATGCTCAAGCAGGGTCAGCTACAGCAGGCTGCCCAGAACCATGCCCAGACAGCTTCAAAGATGTAGACTCCATCACCTCTTGGCAACCTGAGGTGCCACAACTCTCACATAAAGTGCTTCTTGATGTTCAGGCAAAACCCTGTGTTTCAGCTTGTACCCACTGCCTCCTGTTCTTTCACCATGAACCACTGAAGAAAGTCTTACCTCTATCTTTGCACTCTCCATAAATTTATCTAAATACCTGATATCTTGCCCAAGCCTTCTCTGCTCCAGGCTGAACAGCCCCAGCTCTCTCAACCTTTCCTCACATGAGACAGACTGCAGTCCCTTTATCATATTAGTGGCACTTTGCTGGACTCTCTCCAGTAGCTCCACATATCTCTTATACTGGGGAGCCCAGAACTAAACACAGCACTCCAGGTGGATCTCAGCAGGGAAGGATCACCTCCCCCAGCCTGCTCACAATGCTCCTTCTAATGCAGCCCAGATTAACACTGGCGGTCTTCACTCCAAGGGCACATTGGTTCATCTTCAACTTGCTGCCCACCTGGGCCCCCAGAGCCTTTTCCGCAAGAGTACCACTCGAAGGATGATATCCAAGCAACTTCACAATTGTGCTGCTTTTACTTCCATGTAGGCAAATTCTTCAATTCAAAGCAGCAAACACAAGAGGGGTCTCAATAACGGTATGCTGCCTAAGGTGAAAGGTAAGAATGTTAAGGCACCACAAGTCAGGACAGAGGAGCATCTGCTATTGAAATACACAGAATGAGATCAGTAGGTAAGTTAACAGGATTGGTAGTAAAAAAATAAAGGAAAGTTATATAGGAAAGTATAGCTAGGGTGATGATTGCAAGATACACAATGCTCTTTCCTAAAAACATAGAGACTCCTCCCAACTTACTACAAAAACCGGGTTATGATGTCAACATTGTGCTACTTCAACATGACTCGCTTATAACCTACTGATCTCAGGATCAATATCTGCTTCTGGCACTTCCGGAAACACTGCCAAGATTTAAGAAAAAAAAAAAAAAAGAAGATTTTTTTTTTTTTTTAAAAAGCAGGATTTAAGCAAAAATCAGATGACATTGAATTTGGCACAGAAGAAAGGCAGCTGCCAAATCCTTCTGAGCCAAGAGAAGAGGAAAAGCAAGTTTTGTCATAAAACCTATGATTTTGCTCACAGTGGAAACAATCTTGTCTACATTTTATAAGTAACTCCTTTATGAAACTATAAACACAGTGAAATGAAGACTGCTTCTTTTCACAGCACAACTGAGTATTACCGAGCACTTACAACAATCAGCAGTTAACAAGAATTTATCTTCCAGAAAGTCACTGCTACACAGTTAGCTTCAGTAAAAAGATCAGAGAATCATGAACAGAGAAGATCTGGAAACCCTTTAAAAAAAACAAAAGTTAAACCCTAGCCCAGATGAATCAACACAGTTCAAACAATTTAAAGCTGTACCCTCTATTGTGCTGCTTGCTCCAGCCTCGACTTCTGCTTCCTGAATGGTCTCCTCCTTTGCTGCAGTGCCCATCACCAACACTGTGCTTTCAGAACTCTCTTCTTCTAGCTTGGGAGCAGTTACTTTTGCTTCTGACTCTTGTGCCTCCTTCACCATTTCTTCTTCTTCACTGGATATCAGTTTTTGCTTTATGTCTTCCTGAGTCACTGATGAAGCTTTCAGCTGAATAGCTGCTACTTGGGTTCCAATGGACTTGTCCTCCAAATAGTCAGATTTATGAGTGACATTGGTCAGGTCTTGCTTTTCAAACGGGTGTGGTTTTAAGACCAGCTTCTGCCGATCTGCTTCTTTTGGAGTTGATTTTACTCTGGGGACTCTTGCTTTGGATTCTGATGTTTTATTGCTGACTGAGGTTTCAGAAAATGTTTCCTGCTTGATAGGAGACACATCAGTTTCTGGGTTTTGTGGCTGCTTCTTAGCCACATATTCTTTGTGGGACTTCTGGGACAAGTTGCCTTTTGCTAGTATTGATGCCTTTAACGCTTTGTTCTCAGAAAAGACGGAATCTTGTCTAGGAAACTCAACTTTGGTTTTGATGGCAACTTTTGAATCATCACCATCATTTTCTTCCTCAGAATCTGAGCTAGAATCTGAATCTGAGCTGGATGAAGATGAACTTTCTTCCTCAACTATCTCTTTCCTCAATCCTCCTTCTGTTGCAGGTTTAGTGACGTTTTCCTCCTCAAGAGAAGAAACAACTACTCGCTGAGGAAATTCAACCACAGTTTTTCTTGACATGAACTTCCTCATATCTTCTGCAGAAGGTTTTGAAGCTTTCTCGAGGTTAGTACTAGATGTGCTCTCACCTTTGTTTGCAGATGCTAGGAGAGAGCTAGAAGACAACATTTTAGGAAATTCAATTGGTGCCTTGACGGGTAGCAGCTTGGTGCTTCCCTGTGGTGCCACTAGATCTAGGAAATGGCATAAAGAGGATTATCATCATTATATCCGACACCAATGTTACTTAGTGATCTTAGTCATACAATTTTAACTTTCTGAGATAATCTGGTACAAAGAGCAAACTGAAGAATTTATTATACTAAATACAGGCATTATAAAGCTTAAAGTTTTAAGACATTTGAAGTTTTAAAACCCTACAGTTCTAGCTAGCACTTAAGCTTTTGCTGCTGCACTTTTCTCCTTGCTTTGCCAGACTCAAAAGCTGTTCTTCTGTGCTTTTATTCTGCATCATTGAAAATGGTTTACAGACACCCTTCTATCTCAGATGAACATTAAGATAGCTTGTTAGATGAGCTATTCAGCTTTAACCGAGGCTGCTACAGAGATAATATCTGTCTATGAACAAGCCAGCGAAGCAAGACTTGGTAAACAGAGCAATAGGCAGCCTCTTGCAATAGTTATATTTAAAGCAGTAGGGAGGAATGACTCCCAAGAAACAAAGTAACAGAGTAAGAGAGATGTGAGGCCATACATGAAAATATTACTTCTTCATGTGTCTATGTGATCTACCAACTGAATCATTTCTAATACAGTTTATTTACAAAAGACCTTATCACCTCCTGTCTTCACTATCTCCACTCCTATTTTAAATTTGAGACCTTTTCATAAAAAAGGTCTTGGAAAACCTAACGCTTCATATTAGCCTGCCTTCATTTCTTCTCCCTCAGGGATACCTCCATTTAACTGAGTTTTCCAGACAAGGAACCAACAGTTGAAGAGAAATTAGCAACTTTCAGGCCCTTTCAGAGTACCAAGTATCACTTGGACGCTTATGCCAATGATATCCTCAGGAGGCTGATCAACAGTAAATACTGTTGTGGTTATAAAAAATGGGAGGACAAAGAGGACTGGGAGCATATTGAGAAGATACATCACTGCTGAAATTTGCCACAGCAAAGCCATAAAACTGCTGTGAGTTGCACCACTTGCAGCCAGCAGTGTAATTCAACAGATTTCCAGACTATTGTGCAGGTTTAAACCCAGATCTAGTTTACAAGACCGTAACTAAAGGCAGCTTTCCTCCTCATGAATATTTCACAGTAATACCTTGTATGATCCACGGAAGTAATACAATTAGTTCATGTCCTGGGCTCAGCAGTAGCAGTCATTTTTCTCTTTCTTAGTAGCTGGTGCAGTGCTGTGTTTTTGACTTTCAGCCTGGGAACAGCGCTGATAACACCGATGGTTTTAGTTGCTCCTCAGTAATGTTTACTCTGACCAGCGACTTTCTGAGTCTCATGCTCTGCCAGACAGGAGGGGAAGCCGGGAGCAAGCAGAGACAGGACACCTGACCCAAGCTAACCAAAGGGTATTCCATACCACAGCACATCCAGCCCAGTATATAAACTGCAGGGAGTTGCCTGGAAGACCCAGATCTCTGCTTAGGTCGGGCTAGGTATCAGTCAGCAGGTGTTGAGCAGCTGTGTTGTCTCCCCTTGTTATTCCCCTGATCATTATTATTATTGGTTGTAGCGGTAGTAGTTTTGTGTTATATCGTAGTTAGCAGACTATTCTTATCTCAATCTGTGGGAGTTACATTCTTTTGATTCTCCTCCCCATCCCCACAGGAGCAGGGGGGAGAAAGAACAGGGGAAGTGAGAGAGTGGCTATACGGTTCTGAGTTACCAGCTGGGCTTAAACCATGACAGTTCAGAACAGAAGCAAGTCTTTAGCAATATCCAAATGAAAATATCACAGAAGAGACAGACACAAGAAACTAAAAGCAAAGTATTTGAGAAAGAAATCCAGAGTTCTTAACGTAAGCACAAACGAAAAAGATGCCAGTTTACTACACAGGTAATACTTTTGAACAATTTCAGGCACTTCTCTCTACCAGACGGGAGGTGCAGGGTGAGGATGGAGGGCAGGGCAAAGTAGGAAGATGGGCAGTCACCTTTGAAAGAAGCCTGATTCCTTGCACAGACTGACACAGCCAAACAGCAGCCTGTAGAAACTACTATGTGAGTAAACATCACTCAGGATTTAAGAGTTCTTCAAAGAAGTGTACAGGAAGATTAAACTAACATGAGAATGCCTGAAGGGATGGCAGAGAAGTGAAAGCTGAGCAAAAGCTGACGATGTATTAATGTTCAAGCATCCTAAGAAACAAAGAAGGCAGACAACATTTAGCTTGACTATTAACAGTAGTGTTACTGGAAAAATACTTTAAACAGTAATACTTGGATATGTGAAAAAGATACGTTTCAGCTTTTAATCATGAAGTCTAACACAACTGGTACAGACATTTTAATTGGGGTACTTCAAACTTTATATCACCTGGTCTGTCTTTGCATCACTTTGACAAAAGAACAATACATCCAAAATAGTAACAAGAATATTATGCCCAGATGCATTCTTACTGATGCTTGTAACATCAGCATAATTATCAGAACATGTTCACACTAAGAAAGATGGCATGCAGATATTACAGATATGATCCTTTGTGTGTAACCTTGACCATTTTATCCAAGCAAAGAAAATTTGCACACCCTGTTCCAGACAGAATCTGAAAAAGACAGCTGCATCCTATACAGCTTAACTAACCTTAGCCACTTGCAGGGGAAACAGCTGGCTGAAAGAGGTGGCCTAAGAGGCCTCCTGACACATTCTGAAATCAGAGCTGCAGGACAACGAATCTAGAAACTGATGCAAAAGTACATCTTGAATATACTTAAGATAATGCAAAAAATATATAATAAAAAGTGATTTGCTGTTCAATCAAGCTTATATCAACCTAGGCTTTCTTAATGAAAAAAACACGGTTTTATTTGCCGTGACATTTGAGAAGCTAATATTAGAAGCCAGGAATGTGCATTCTACTCCTCCTCCAGTGATCTTTTCAGCAGCTGTCAATGAGTCTGATTATTCCTACTGTCCCATGGAGCTTTGCTGTTTAAGCAACTGGATCTCTAATTTGGGACGGAATCTTACTCTTACGCACAGCGAGCCTCTATTTACAAACAGCATTTTGCACAAATCATCCCTCTTTGAAATTTGTATTCAAGTTTTGACTTTGGTCAGGGACAGAAGGGGCTCAAATACTTGGGAATGTCAAATGCACTAAGCATGTAAACCCAGGTCCATGTACTGCCTCGCTTCCAAACCTATGGGGCAAGAAGCATTGTAACTAAATTTAACACAACACGGCTGTGGCAGCTTTCCGCAGCTTTTTGACACTGTTGCCTAGAGCAGGTATTTGGATCTTGAAAGTGTTTTTCTGTAGAAAAGGATGCTTTTTGATCCTGATTATCCTAACATTTCAGAAGAAAAGGGTGAACACCTGAAGTTCAAACTTCAGATTTTGCCCATCATTAAAAGTAACTTGTTACACATTTCCATCAAATTTCAGGCAACTTGCAAAGCTGCTTTATATTAAGACAAATAATAGCTCTCCTTAAGTCTGGTCAAGCACCATAGCAGCTTAAGAGTCAAGGTGAAGGCAAACAGGAAGTAAGTGTTAAGCTCATAGCATGGCTTATGAATATAAATACAGCTGTCTTGGTTTCAGCTAAGAGAGAATGATTTTTCTTCCTAATAGCTGGTGCAGTGCTGTCTTTTGGCTTTAGTGTGAGAACAATGTTGATAACACACGATGTTTTAGCTATTGCTCAGCAGCACTTACCCTGGCCAAGGACTTCTTACTCTCATGCTCTGCCAGTGAGGCGGGGCATGAGAAGCCCAGAGGGAGCAAAGACAGGAAATCTGAACCAAACTAGGCAAAGGAGTATCCCATACCACAGCACATCAAGCCTGGTATAGAAACTGCGGGGTGTTACCTGGAAGGGCCAGATGTTGGGCTGGGTATAGGTCGCCAGATGGTGAGCAATTGTATTGTGCAGCATCGTTTGTGTTTATTGTCTTTCTTTTCTCCTTTAAGTTTTACTTGTTATTTCCTTCATCATTGTTATTATTAGCAATAGCAGTTTTATATTATGCTTTAGTTATTGGACTGTTCTTATCTCAACCCGTGGGATTTACATTCTGGCAATTCTCCCCTTCCTGTCTGGGGAGGGTGGAAGGTGGGTGAACGAATGGCTGCATGGTGGTGAGTTACTGGCTGGGTCTAAACAACGACCAGATGCATTCTTATCCCACACAGACGGAATTCCTAAGAGACCTTTACTTTTAGTTTTCTTACTACACGGTAAGTTTTTAAAAGAAATCCTTGTTTACACAGTGATGCCTTTTTACTCCCTTGGCTTATGTACCAGCAGTTCCAAGACACCACGAGCATTGCTAAGCTCTTCTTGCCTATTTAATGACACTCAGAGGAGCCTTGAAGTTCAGGTTGTTAACTAAAGACGCTCCTATCACCAGCCGTACATCCGTTGCCTTTTATTTACTCCCCACCACCTCTGAAGGGCAAACCAAACATCTTACTCTTTGGTGGCTTCGCGGAGCCCGTCGGCTTGGTGCAGAGCTCCGCGGAGGGGGCCGGCCCTCGCAGCCCCCTAGCCTCCAGCCGCAACACCTGGAGATGGAGAAAACGGGATAAAGGCTGTTTCCAGGGTACAGGGAGCCCCGGAGGCAGCCGTGCCCCCCGCAATCCCCCCTGCGCCCTGCACCGAGGCGCCACCAGACACCTCAGCCAAAGGGCTCGGCAGGTGGCGCTGTGGTTGTGCCCCACGGGCCTGGGGAAGAGGAGGGCGCGGCGGGGCTTGTGCTACCGAACAGCCCCAGCTCCTCCGTGCCCCGATCCCCCCACGCCATCCGGCGCCCTCCCTACCCGTGGCCTTGCAGCTTACCGCCCGCCCGCAGCCCAGCAGGGAAGGAGCGGCCATCTCGCCGCGGCCCCGGGAGCAGCCGCCGGAATCGGGCAGACGCTTCCTCACGCAGTTCTCCCCTACCGCGCAGGCGCGGCGCAGCCTGAAACGTCGTCGCCCCGTGCAGTGACGCCACTGCCCCGCGCCCCGCACGTGGCGGTGTTGACGCATGGAGGGCGATGGCTGCGATGGTGGCGGCGGGGGGCGGCGGCGCGGCCCCGGCC